>PVLA01006182.1:114128-129491 GCA_004027455.1 Hydrochoerus hydrochaeris | reverse complement strand
TCTTTCTTTTTTTTTTTTTTTGGTATAGCAATTGAACTCAGTATCTTGTGCTTGACAGGCAGGTGCTTATGTCTCTGAACTATATCCCTGCCTTCTCCTCTTTTTTTTTTTTTTAGAGGAATTTCTTTTCTTCTTCACATATGTGTCTTACTTATTTCACTAATGAGTTATGTTCTCAAGTTGCATCCATTTACCTATAAAAGTCTCCAATTTATCCTTTTTATGCTGACTAGTACTCCATTGTATAAAAATATCACATCCTAAAAATATATATGTATCACATCTTTTTTATCCATTCCTCAGTCAGTAGGCATTTAGGTTGTTTCCAAGATCTGGCTATTATAAACTGTGCTGCTATAAACATGTGTGCACATATATTACTATGGTATGATGTTTTATCTTTTGGAAAGATACCCAGAAGGGGAACAGCTGTGTTGAATGGAACCTCCAATCCTAATTTTTTGAGGAATCTCCACACTGATTTCCACAGTGGTTGCACCAGTCTACATACCCACCAACAATGGAGAAGGGTTTCTTTTTCCCCACAGCCCCTCCAGCATTTGTTGTTTCTTGATTTCTTGATAATAGCCATTCTCTCTGGGGTGAGGTGGAATCTCAGTGTTGTTTTAATTTGCAACTCTCAAAAGACCCATGATGTTTTGAACATTTTTTCACATATTTATTTGCTGTTTGTGTTTGTTTATCTGAGATGCCCATTTTTGGATTGGGTCTTTAAATTTGGGAGGACTGCTTTTTTTGAGTTTTTATATGTTCTCAATAGTAATCCTTTGTCTAAGGAATAGCTGGCAAACATTTTCTCCCACATTGTGGGTTGTCTCTTCACTCAGTTGGTGATTTCTCTTGTTGTACAAAAGCTTTTCAGTAGGGTGAGATCACAATTATTGATTCTTTGTGATAATGCCCCTGCAATTGGGGTTTTGTTCATAAAATCTTTGCCTACACCAATGTCTTCAAGAGTTTTACCTACTCTACCTTCTAGAAGATTTAATGTTTCTGTTTTAATATTAAGATCTTTGATCCATTCTGATTTTAGCTTAGTACATGGTGGAAAATATGCCAGTTTATTAAGAGGAATTTCTTAAAACCAGGAATATTTATGCTTTTTAAAATGATGAATTTATCTTAATGAAAATTCTAAATTGTTTTCTTTGGATTTTTTAAAATTTAATGTAATTTAAATTTTTTTTGAGAGAGACAGCCTTGCTATGTAGTGCAGGCTGGCCTTGAACTTTCTTATGTAGCCCAGGCTGGCCTCAAACTCACAGTGATCCTCCTGCCTCAGTCTCCCAAGTGCTGGGATTAAAAGCATGCACCACCACACCCTGCTCTAAATTGTGTTTCTGTCCATTGTGGGGTTTTTAGAGCTTAAAGCCATACTGTAGCCAACCCTTAAAAAGAGTATAGAACTCTGATATTTATTTCATAAGTTAGCTTCAATACAGGTTCCATTTATCAATCCTTATTTTTCTATTATTGAATTGTTTTACTTCTAATTTAGGTTATTGATGTTACATATATTATAACTGCTTTAAATCATTTTAGGGATAATGTGACTTGTTAAGATTTTTAAAAGTTTTATTCAGTTATCTTTTGTGGTGCTGGGCAATCAAACTCAGTTTCTCAACTATGCTAGATAAATCCTCCTCAGATTTATATTTTTTAAAGAATAAATGGCAAATTTTGATAGGTAAGCAGAAATTTACTTTCTTTTTTCTTTGCTGTAACTTTTGTGACATTGCCAATACCCTTAGCAAGCCAATTAATACTACTAAATAACTTAAACATCTTTAACTATATAAGAATATTTGTCATGTGCTTTTTAAGTGCCTATTTTTAGCCAGATGTGGTGGCACACACCTGTAATCCTAGCACTCTGGAGGCTGACAGAATGATCACTACGAGTCACAGTCGCAGTGGGTGACAGTGTGTAGGTACAGATTGTGGTGGCCACAGTCAGAGAAAGGGTGGGTGATGTGCCCAGCACGCTGTTAGTGTTGCCCTCAGCACCTGTCAGGCTCCTTGCGTTCACCACAGCTTGCTCTCTCATTGTAGGTGCCGGCCTCATGCCCAGTGTTTTCCTAATTCATCTTTTAGTTGTTACTGTTGTTCTGATCCACATTGTTCTCAGTCCAGTTCTTCCACAGGACTCTTGCTCACAGAGTCTAACCTTGAACCTTGGCTCAGAGCTGTCTTGGCTGAACCCATTCCAGCCCCTACCTCCACTTCATCCTTGCCCATCTCCTGCCCACCTCCCCCTCCCTAGGTGGTACAGTCTCCTGATTTGTACTTCTTATAATTGTGCTCATTTTTAGTTGCCCATTTTCTGATTGGATAGTGTTTGTTTGTTTGTTTTAGTTCTTTATATATTCTGGATATTAGTCCTCTGTCTGAGGAGTAACTGGCAAATTTTTTTTCTCATTCTGTAGGTCCTCTGTTAACTCTGTTGACTATTTCCTTTGTTGTGTAGAAACTTTTTGATATAATACCATTTGTTGATTTTTGATGTTATTTCTTGTGCAATTGGAGCTCTATTCAGAAAGTCCTTGACTAAATCTGTGACTTCAATGTTTTTACCCATTTTATCTTCCAGTAGATTGTGTTTCTGCTTTAATATTTAGATCTTTTATCTTTTGATTTTAGTTTAGTACAGAGCAGGATGTATGAGTCTAAATTCCATTTCTCACATGTGAATAGCCAAATTTCCCAGCACCACTTATTAGAGGGCATACTTTCTTACAGGGTATGCTTTTAGCCCCCATTGTCAAAGATCAGATGGCTAAATGTGCCTGGGGTTGTTTCTCCATCCTCTATTCTATTCCACTTGTGTACTGATCCACTTGTCTGCTTTTGTGCCTATAGAGATTTGACATTTAAAGATGTAGTTAGTAGCACTATTAACTTGCTATTAATTTATTGTGTGCTTGGGAGGTGTAAAAGTTTAAATTTTTAATAAATTCTGGAAAGCTTCTCTTAGGTTTTATGCTATGAAAACCCTTCACCATCTTGACACTGAGGAAAAATTCACCTGTGTTTTCCTTTAGTTCCTGCGGAGTTTTTCTTTTAATATTTAATCTAACTCATTAAAAAGTGTGTGCGTGTGTGTGTGTGTGTGTGTGTGTGTGTATAGATTGAACCTATGTTGAACTACATCATTCCCAACCTTTTTTTTAATTTCTTATTTTGAGACAAGGTGTCCCTAAATCACTAAGTTCCCCAGGTTGGGCTCAAACTTTCTCCCTCAGCTTCCCAAGGTGCTGAGATTACAGGTGCAAGTCTCTATACCTGGCATCCCATATATTTAATATGGCATATGACTAACTCAAATTGCTTTATTCCTTTAAATACAATTTTCAAAGCACTGTTTATTGAATAATTTATTCTTTCCTGTTTGGTTTATAATGTTTTATTATCATGCTCTTGATAATTTGTGAAGATTATTTCTTTTTGTTTTACTGACTATAATAACATCCTGAAATAAAAATTGTAGTTGTGTATTTTAAGAATTTAAATAGTGTCCATTGTAGCAGACAGATGCTGTCTCACGTCCAATTTAAATATTTTTCTTATGTTTTGGTAAAGATACACTTGGGTAACTGGTAAAGAACCACTTACATACTATGACATGAACTTGTCAGCACAGGACCATCAGACATTTTTCACCTGTGATACAGACTTTTTACGTCCTTCAGACACAGGTATGTATCATATCTGTTCATGGTAATAGACTGTAAAAATTATTTTAAAAGGTTTTTATGTTAGTTATAGTATACACTACAAAGGTGCCGGGCGTGATGGTGTAATCCCAGCATTCAGGATGTTGACACGAGGAGCTCTGTGAGTTTGAGGCCAGCCTTGGCTACCTAGAGAATTGAAGGCCAGCCTAAACTGCACAGTAAGACCCTGTTTAAAAAAAAAAAAATGCGTGTGTATACATGCAAACACATGTATACACAGAGTTACTTGGCTAGATGTTATTTACCTTATTAACAAGAAACAGGTTAAATTAAAGTGAATTATGTTTTGGCACATACCTGTGCCAAAACACTCAGAAAGCTGAGGCAGGAGGATCACCATGAGTTCAAGGCCAAATTGGGCTACATTGTGAATGCAAAGCCAGCCTGGCTTTTTTAGTTCAGGCAGGCAAAGCCAGCCTGAACTAAAAAAGACCCTGTCTCAAACAAAACAAAACAGCCAAAAAAAGAAAAGAGAATTACATTTAAAAAGTAGGTTGACATATTATCTTTCCTTTTTACAAGAATTTAAAATATATTATGCTTCTTTTATTATTTAAAGACCTTTTAGATCAAATATAGCAGAAAACAGTATACCCTGTTTGTGCCTGGGAAATATAATAACACATAAAAGAATAAGGTAACATAGAAACATTGGGGAATGACATTTAGAAAAATATGGGATATATTTTGTTCTTCTGTAATCATAAGTTAGAGATGCATATAAAGTGGTATATCATAGAAATGTCTATGCTTAGTTTTCTCTAAGCTATTCACTGTGAAGGAGAGTATTTAAGGGTAAGGGTGTCTTGCTCAAGGGTAGAGTACTTCATTACTATGAGGCCCTGGGCTTGAACCCCAGTACTTAAAAGCAAAAATAAAACAAAACAAAACAAAAAAACAGAAAGAAGAAGAAAAAGAAGAAGGATGAGGAGGAAGAGGTAGAAGAGGAAGAGAGAAGAAGAAGGAGGAGAAGGAGAAAAAGGAGGAGAAGGAGAAAGAGGAGGAGGAGGAAGAGGGGAAGGGGAAGGGGAAAAATATTATTGAGACCCTTATATTTATGATTTAAAATGAGGTATTTTTATCACAACTTTTTTTTTCTATTTTGAATGCCCTTACACTCTTTATTTATGTGATGAGTTACTTTTTATTTAATATCCAAATTAAAAGCCACATTCTCCAAAAAGTCTTCTCTGGAATCTCCTGTCCAAATTAAATACTTTCTTCTTTGTAGTTTTACAGTACTTCATTCAAACTAAAATTACTAAGAAGTAATTTTAGTTAATTTATTCAACTAACAACATATATTTATGTTGTCACATCACTTTCATGTTTGTCTTCATATGAAAAAGTTTCCCTAAATGACACTTTGGATAGCAGGAACTATATTCTTTTCAACTTTGTCTGTATCATTTAGCACATTGGCTGGCATACTATAAATGTATTTTGATGAAAGTATGAACAATGATTGGTGTAGATGCCACAGATATATTAAGCAATTTCACTAAAAAATGGCTAGTACTTAGGTGCTAGTTGCTGTTCTTGTATTGTACAAATATACTAATTTCATCTTCACAGTCATTTTATGAAATAAGTATTTTTATCAGCCCCATTATAGAAAAAAGAAAGTGAGGCAAAGGGAGATCATATAATATGCCTCAAGTTCCACAAATAAATAAATGATAAGGCTAGGTTTCACACTCAAGTCTGGCTTTTAACCACTGCTTAGCACTGCCATGAATTAATTTTAATATATATTTCCTGTATTAAATAACTTAAGGGTAGATGGTAGCAGGAAACCTAAGGATATTCTATATGCTTAGATAAAATGATTTAATTGAAATATAGGAGGAAAAATATTTGTTTTATGTTTATATGCTTAATGTTTATATTAATAGCAAAAATATGAAGTAACAGTAGAATATTAGCATTGTATATTAATTTTAAGGAGCCAGGTGTGATGGCACAGTCCTGTAATCTCAGTGCTAATGAGGTGGAGGCAGGAGGATCCATGATTTCAAGGCCAACCTGGCTGCATAGTGAGACCCTATCTCAAAAAATAATAGAACAAAAGAAAAAAAATGAGTTGGGTGTGGTGCACACTTCTATAATTCCAGAATTTGGGAGGCCCAGGTAGGAGGATCACTGCAAGTTGGAGGCCACCATGAGCTCCATAGTGAGTTCAAGTCCAGTCTGAACTATGTAGCAAGACCCTGACTCGAAACAAAGAACTGAGGTGACTTTGGAAACCAGGTTTCACTTCCCTTTTATAGACATAATTACAAACATTAAAAAGCTTTTCACTATTGTTGTCCACTAAAGCTATTTCCTTTTTTCAAAAGAAATTTATTATTTACTGAAATAGTCCTATACAACCAATATACACCATGTTTATTTAAAAGAATCAATTCCTTTCAAATACAAGAACTGTATAAAGCAATACTATCAACACAAAACAGTGGTCACACTGCATATCTGCATATGTATGCATTGGAAATAATATACTATATTTTTAGTCTTATGATTAGATATTTTACTGAAACATATCATTAGTACTTAAGATACATCTGGAACAGAATAAAAAATTGTGTTCATGCTTTGGGGGTTGAATTGGTGACATACACCATTTTAAATTGTACTGCTTTTTACTGCTTTTATGAGAGTAGTTTTAGGCAGAAGTGCTTCTATTTAGCCACCAAACAGAAACATATTCTTGTTCCTTAGTATGACTTCTCTTACATTTTCTGTTTCTTATACTGTGACATAGCTGTATCACAAGAGTTGTTCTCTGGTTTTACTTAAAGAACACTGATAGACCAAATTGAGACAGCTCAGTATTTAGAGATGGAAGTAGTGAAGTACAGAAATTTTGTCTATGCCAAAGGGATAAAAACATTTTTGTTTGGGGCTGGGGATTTAGCTCAGTAGCAAAAGTGCCAGCCTGATAAGCATGAGGTTGTGAGTTCAATCCCTGGGACCAAAACAAAATAAAACAAAACAAAACAAAACAAAACAAAAAAAACATTCTTCCTAATTGTAAGCATAATAACCAGGTGCTTTATTCAGAAACTTGTTTGCTTATTTTAAAAAGAAAAACCCTGATAATATTTTCTTCATTTTTTCTTCCTTTTTTTTCTTTTAGTAGAAAACACCTCAGTAATCCCACAACTGTCCCTCTTCTGAATTCACAGAGAAAATATTTCCAACAGTAACAGTATATTCATATAGGGGAAAAAGGATTTTTTAAAGCATATTGCTATGATTATAAAAAATATAAAAGTAAATTTACAAAAACGTAGAAGACCAACAATAAGCAGTCTGGTATTTTCTTCATTGTCCAGGACTATCATGACTTCTAGCATAAAAGCAAAATGTTCATGGAACTCAAACATCTTCAAATATCTTCAGAGTAACTTAGAATTACTGTCATTGCATCTTTGAGAAATATATTTCTCAAAGTGTTTGTTATTTAGCTCCAAATATCATCTAATTTTGCTATTTCTTTGAGGCAATGAGTTAATTTAAAAAATTCTTTGTCTTAATTAGGTGTGCTTTCATGAAAGGCCTTATCTTTAGCCCATTCTATGGGTTCATTAGGAAATTTCTTGCTATGTCATCAAACATAATGTTTTTCATGCTGTAAAACACAGAAAACTTTCCCCATATGATACCAAGAGGCTTTATGTCAATCCTCTCGTTGGGGTATATATTGTCATCATAGCAACATTGTCCAACATGAAGGTAATCTTGTAATTTGCACTTGTTCTCCCAGTTCCTTCATTTTAGTTTCAGTTTGTTGCAGACCAAATAATAGTGTCTTAATCTTCATTTGAAGATGTTAGACATTCATGAAGCTATGCCTGTATTAATTCTATCTCTATATCAGACCTGTGGTCAACAATGTAGATTCAACATCTAGTATCACAGCTTTATTTCTTCCTTGGGAGGATTCACTATTTCCATTTTTTACTTTTTGTTTGTTTTTTTATTTGGTTTTGTTTTGGTGTTTGTTTGCTTTTGTGGGGGCAATGGTACCGGGGATTGAACTCATGACCTCGAACTTTGCCAGGCAGGTACTTATGCCACTGACCTAAATCCCTGGCCCCAATTTTGTACTTTTTTACTCTTTGAGAAGTTTTTAGTAGGTTTGCTTCACCTTGAGTCCCAGTAAGTTTCAGCATTCTGGCAGCACTCCAGTAAGAGTTTTGAGAAACTGAGATCCAGCACAGTATCATCCTCTGAAAGTGTTGTCACTGAATATTCCTGCCCACACCATTTTACCGTGATAGGAAGAGCTGTTTCTGAAGCATAGGAAAAGGCAGCTTTCCTTTAAAAAAACAAAAAATTAGGGCATGGCGAAACCAGCTGGAGCCTTTTTTTATTTGTTTGTTTTTTTGAGGCAGGATTTTGCTATGTAGTTCAAACTGGCCTTGTATGTAGCCTTGGTTGACATAGAACTATGTAGCCTAGGTTGACATAGAACTTGTGGCAGTTGTCCTGCCTCTACCTGAGCACTGGGATTATAAGCATGCACCTTCATAACCCCCAGTTAGTATGTTCTTAGAGCACTTTTATTTGAATATTTCCTAGAAGAATTTTGAAATGCTATGATCTCCTTAGCACATTTTTAGTTGATATTTTAAAGTTAAATAATTGCAAAGAATCTAGTTTTAGATATATTGCAAAGTACAGACATTTAAAAATAATGTACCCTATAATGAAATATATGGCATGGAATCACATTTTATTTGACATTAAGATTCTAAGTGTTATGATGTTCTTTAATCATATTTTTGTCAAATGTTTAGAGCTCCATACTTAACTCTTTGAACTTTGGAATATGTTCTTCATATAACCTTATTGAGTGAATGTCTTCATTGTCCATTCCATATTGTCAATGAAATTAGACTTACTTTCTAACAAGGAAGTCTGACTTCATTTTTTAATTCAAATAAACACATTACCATGCATCTCCACAACAACTGTCCCTCTTCTGAATTCACATTCTAAAATAGAAAGGTAGGTAAGTCTCGGAGCTTATGAGAAGTCAACACTTGGCCAAAATAAAGCTCCACTGTTTTGTTTTTTTCCCTTACTAATGCTCCCTTTGCCTTGCTAAGAAGAAATGCTTTTTTTATAGTGGGGAGAGATGCTAATGGAACTAGTAAAAATTATTATAATTCCTTCTTCATTCTACAATGTACTTGAATCCAATAAATAAAAGGCAGGACTCCTGTTATAGGGTTCCTCAATTTAAAGTAGCTACCCATACCCATAAAGGGCATTAGCATCTGGAAATTTTTATGTTCTATCCAGGCAGTGCACCTCAGAAAGATTTAAAATGGCTATAAGTAGCTTTTCTTTTGAAAAACAGGAGAAAGAAAAATATCTCTTAGGTTAAAGATTATACAGAATTATGGTTTGGTAGGAAAGGAAAACAGCATGATGAAAAGACTAATAACATCTTCAGGTAAATAAGTTATAATAAAGAGTCATATAAAGTTGAGGCTTTAGAAATTCTTTTCATTATTTCATGTGAATTCTCTGTATGTGAAGATATGGACAACTATTTGGAAGAAAACAAGAGACAATATGGTAGATAGTGAAGATTTCTGGTGGTCTTGCTTTGAAATTTATGTCTCTTACATTGCTTGTGTTCTGTTTTGTTCTGCTTTGTTGTGTTTAATTTTACCCTCTTTAAAATTAAAAAAAAATTCTTTTCAAATCATGCATGGCATTTATTTCATGTGCTTCTAGAGTTAATGTATAATCCAGTAAAGATTGAACACAAAGAATAGAGTATTAAAAAAGAAACTATCTATTGAATGATAATTCAGAAACAGACTGTTGGTTCCATCTTGATCCTTGCAGATACTAACATCAAATCAATGTTTTAGAGCTGGCAAGGTGGCACATGCCTGTAATCCCAGTACTTAGGAGGCTGAGGCAGGAGGATCACTGAGAATTTGAGGCCAACCTGGGCTACATAGTGAGTTTGAGGCCGTCCTAGATTACATAGCCAGACTCTATCTCAACAAAACCAAAAATAGATAAATAGATGGATAGATAGATAGCAATAATTTGTATCGATAGCTTTATATTTTAAAAATACAGGGCCAGGGATATAGCTCAGTGGCACAGTGCCTGCCTGGCAAGCATGAGGTCCTGAGTTTGATTTCCAGTATTCAAAAAAAAAAAAAAAAAAAGACAAATGTGTATATGTGTGTGATATAGCAAATTTCTCATCTTATGTTATCAGTAATCATTAAGTTAGTAAGTTTCATTCTCATATTATCAATTTGTTTGTAAGTCAAGAGACCTAATGTATCCTCAAGGGCCAGCCAGGAATGTTTTTGGGATTGATTTCATTCAATGCTTAAAAATCAGGTTATGATTGTGGTAAAATGTGCCTGTAGTTCCAGACTGAATTAGACACATTGCTTGTGATAAGAGTTTGAGGGCAACCAAGGCAACATAGGGAGACACTGTCTCAAAAACAAAACCCCTAGAAAATTAGGAGATTTTACATTAGAAATCCAGATTTAAGATGGGTATTGGTATGCCTGTAATCCTAGCACCCTGGGAGGCTAAGGCAGGAGAATCCCAAGTCTGAACTCACCATGGGCAATTTAGCAATTTAACAAAACTTTATCTGAAAAATGAAGAATAAAAAAGGCTGGAAATGTAGCTCAATGAAAACAAAAGTATTGGTTTAATTCTCAGTACCACTTAAATAATTAAATATCCTCACTTTTTTGAAAGTTTGGAAATATGGAAAAACTGGACCTGCACTTTCTAGTTGGCATTAATCAGTTCAAGCTGAGTTGTGGGTGTCTTCTTAAGATAATATATGTTTTTACTTCACTCTTCTATGTTTCCTGACTGGCTTTAGTAGGAATTTACATTTGTGATCCCTGACCTAAAGATAACTGCTGCTTTCTGTTGTGCTTATCAGACTACTAGGGTGTTTGTTTCATTTTGTTTTTTTGAGAGAGGTCTTGCTATGTAGTCCAGGCTGACATTAAACTCACTATGTAGCCCAGGCTGGCCTTGAACTTGTGTCATTTCTTCTCCCTCAGCCTCCCAAATGCTGGGATCACAGATGTGTGCTACTATGCCTGGCCTATTAGAGTATTACTCAACTCGAAAAATAAATTTGTCTGGTGTGGTGGCACATGCATGTAATTCCCAGCACTCAAGAGGCTGAGGCAGAAGGATGGTTGTAGTTTGAGACTAGCCTGGGGTACGTAGTGAGTTCAAGGACAGCCTGGACTACATAGTGAGATTCTGTCTCAAAAAAAACAAAGAACAACCAATAACAAAAAATTTTGATGAATTGCTGAGTGCTTATGGTAATTATATAATTTTAAACATATCATGAGCTCTTAAAGAGAACAATTGCTCACTAAATCAGCAGTTTGTTTTAAATTATTTCTAAGGTCAGCTATGGAATTTTCTACTTGTGGTTTCCACTTATTTCAGAAAAAATACACTGCTTTGTTTTAATTTTGAGACAGGGTCTTGCTAAGTCACTAAATTGTCCAGGCTGGGTTTCTATTTGGAGTCCTCCTGCCTCAGTCTTCTAGAGTGCTGGATTACAAATGTGTGCTACTATGCCTTGGTACAGTTTTCTTCCTTTATTTTATTTTGTTTTTATTTTATTTTATTTTATTTTTTCTCCTCTTAGGTTTAGTATTACTTTCATTTTGAATAATATCTTGAAAGACTGGATAGTGTAATTTGAAAACATAAGAATAAGAAAAAATGCTTTAAAAGTAGATTAAATAACCTCATCAGAAACTTAAAAAAATACAAATAAAAATGAGATTGTTTTCATGTATTAAGTTAGCAAAAACTGATAATATAGATTGAATAATCCTTACCTGAAAGGCTTGGGACCACAAGTGTTTTGTATTTCAGATTCTTTCAGATTGTAGAACATTTCCATATACATAATGAAACATTTTGGGGTTGGGGTCCAAACCTGAAAAAAAATTACTTATACCTATAAAAGGACTAATCAAAAAATAGTGTTTAATTTTTTAAAATTTATTACAGTGAAAGACACATTGCCATAAATCTTCCTCATAATACTCCCTCACACTTCTGGCAAATTTATTCCATTATTCTTTTTTAAAAAATTTTTATTTTAAAGAGGGTAAAACTAAACAGACAAAGCAGATCAGAAGAAACAATGTAAGAGACACAGATTTTAAAGCAAGACAACAGGAAATCATCACTATCATATTGTCTCTTGTTTTCTTCCAAATAGTTGTCCATATCTTCACACACAATGAATTTATACAAAACAAAATAATATTAAACTGATCAGAACAGGATGAAGGCATTTTAGGCCTTCAAAACCAGATAACAGGGAAATCAACAATGGCTTCCATAATATCTCTCGTTCTCTTCACAATTGCTGTCCATACCTTCATGTATGTTGAAATTAAACAATACAAAACAGACTAAAATCACTCTGAACAAAGAATAATAGTATTGCTGGGTTTCACAGCATGGTGCTATGGAATCAGCACTGGATACTATCATGTCTCTTCTTCTTCAAAGTAGCTGTTCATTTCATCATGCATTATATAATCGATTCTCATAAACTGTTTAGAAGTTCTACACATGTATGAGTCTCTACATGTATACCTATCCTTTCTGTGTAAAGGAAAAAAACAAAACAAAACAAAATAAATTCCTAGAAAAACATGAAACAAAAAAGACAAATAACAATAGCAAAGAACCCAAAACACTGACAATATAGGCCTTCAAAACAAGGTGGTAGGAGCCTAACTGGGGTTGTTATTTTACATGATGATCTTCAAGAGTTCCTCAGATCACTGTACAATAATATGCACAATTGTTCAAATCCTATGAATGTTAACTACTTTGTTCCAAGAACTTACACAATTTATAGCACAATCATCTTAGCTATCCTAAGTGTGTTTATATAATTTTAGATATTTTTTCTTTTCTCTCCCTTTTTCTTTTTCCTCATTTTCCCTGAGATACTATTTTTTCCCCTTTAAGCAGATTCTTAACCTTTCACTGTATTTATTGAGTTTTTTGTATCTTATGTACTCTTACCATTTCTTACACTAGGGAGACTATATGGTATTTACACATGTGAGTTTGATTTATTGCACTTATGAGTATGGTCTCGAGTTGCATCCATTTAATTATAAATATCTCAATGTGATCATTCTTTATAGCTGAATAGTACTCCATTGTATAAAAATACCACATCTTTTTTATCCATTCCTCAGTTCATGGGCATTAAGTTGTTTCCAAGATCTGGCTATTACAAATTGTGCTGCTATAAACATGGGTGCACATATATCACTGTGGTATGATGTTTTCAGTTCTGGGAATATACCCAGAAGTGGGATAGCTGGGTCAAATGGGACTTCCAGTCCCAGCTTTTTGAGAAAGCTCCAGACTGACCTCCACAGTGGTTGCACCAGTCTGCACTTCCACCAACAGTATAGAAGAGTTCCTTTTTCCCTGCAGCCTTTCCAGCATTTGTTGTTGGTAGTTTTCTTGATCCTGGCCATTCTTTCTGGAGTGAGATGGAATGTCATTGTGGTTTTAATTTGCATTTCTTTAATGACCAATGATGCTGAACATTTTTTTATGTATTGCCATTTGTATTTCTTCATCTGAGAAGTGTGTATTCATCTCAGACACCCATTTTTGGATTGGGTCTTTGAATTTTGGGAATCTGATTTTTTAAAATTCTTTAAAAGACAGAAGTTCTTTGTCTGAGGGACAGTTCACTAAGATTTTTTTCCCAATTTGTGGGTTTTCTTTTCACTATACTGGAGATTTCTTTCAACATGCAAAAAGTTTTTAATGGGATGTGAACCCAGTTATTGATTCTGTAAAGTATTTTGTGTATGGTTTGATTCTTGTTCATGAATTGTCTACCTACCCCTATGTCTTCAAGATTTCTACCTACTTTGTCTTCCAACAAATTTAGTGTTTCTGTTTTAATATTTAGATCTTTGATCCACTTAGACTTTAGTTTAGTACATGGTGATAGGCATAGGTCTAGTTTTAGTTTTCAGCATTTGGATAGCCAATTTTTCCAGCACCATTTATTAAAGAGGCTATCTTTATTCCAGTGGACGTTTTTGGCCCCTTTATCAAAGATGAGGTGGCTGAGTGTGTTTGAAGTTGTAATTGTATCTTCTAATCTATTCCATTGATCTTCAGGTCTGTTTTTATTCCAGTACCATGTTGATTTTATTACAGTAGCTTTGTAGTATAATTTCAAGTCAGGGATTGTGATGCCTCCTGCCTTGCCTTTGTTGCTTAGAATTGCCTTTGCTATTCTAGGTCTCTTCTGGTTCCAGATGAATTTTAGGAGTGATTTCTCTAGATCTGTGAGGTATGCTAGTGGTATTTTGATTGGGATTGCATTAAATCTGTATAATAGTTTTGGGTGCATGGCCATTTTCACAGCATTTGTTCTTCCTATCTATGAACAAGGGATGTCTTTCCATTTTTTGAAGTCCTCTTTGATTTCTTTTTTCAGGGTATTATAATTTTATCTGAATAGATCTTTTGCTTCTTTTGTTAGATTGATTCCTAAATATTTCATTTTTTTTTTGATTGCTAGTGTGAAGGGTGTGGCTTCTCTTATTTCTCTCTAGGTGATTTTGTTGTTAGTGTATAGGAATGCTATTGATTTTTGAGTGTTGACTTTGTATCCAGCTACATTACTGAATTTATTTATTATATCTAGGAGTCTTTCAATGGAGTTTTGGGGGTCTTCTATGTAAAGTATCATGTCATCTGCAAATAATGATAATTTAACTTCTTTTTTTCCTATCCTTACTCCTTTTATTTCTCTCTCTTGTGTAATTTCTCTAGCTAGTATTTGTAGCACTGTATTGAATAGAAATGGTGATAATGAAATCCTTGTCTTGTTCCTGATTTTAGGGTAAAGGCTTTCAGTTTTTGGCCATTTAATATGACGCTGGCTGTTGGTTTGTCATAGATGGCTTTTGTCATATTGAGGTAAAGACCATCTATTCCAATTTTCTGTGAGGTTCTTATCATGAATAAGTTTTGGGCCTTATCAAAAGCTTTTTTTGCATCTATAGAAATGATCATTTGGTTCTTATTTTTGGCTCTATTGATATGGTGGATTACATTTATTGATTTGCATATATTGAACCATGCCTGTATTCTTGGGATGAATCCCACTTGGTATGGTGAATAATCTTCTTAATGATTTGCTGCATTCTGTTTGCCAATATTTTATGGAGAATTTTTGCATCTATGTTCATTAGGGAAATTGGCCTGTAGTTCTCTTTTTTGGTTGGGTCTTTCTCAGGTTTTGGTATTAGAGTAATGTTTGCTTCCAGGAATGAGTTAGGGAGAACTGCTTCCCTTTCAATTTCACTGAAGAGTTTGAGGGGTGTCGGCATTAAATCTTCTTTGAATTTCTTGTAGAATTCTGCAGTGAATCTGTCTGGACCTGGGCTTTTCTTTGTTGGTAAGGATTTAATTACATTTTCAGTTTTGTTAATTGAAATTGGGTTATTCAGCAAATTTACTTCTTCTTCTTCTTCTTCTTTTTTTTTTTTTTTTTTTTTTT
>PVLA01006182.1:0-114028 GCA_004027455.1 Hydrochoerus hydrochaeris | reverse complement strand
TGTATTGCATTGCTTTTTGCTCTAAACTTTATAATTTCTTCTCTTCTTTTGGCTTTGGGCTTGACTTGCTCTTCTTTTTCTAGATGTTTGAGGTGTAGCATCAGGTTGTCTATTTGTTTTGTTTTTTTTTCCTGATGTGGAAATTCACCACAGTAAATTTTCCTCTGAGGACTGCTTTCATTGTGTCCCACAGGTTCTGGTAAGATGTACTTGTATTTTTGTTTGCTTGTAGATATTGTTTAATTTCTTCTTTAATTTCTTCTGTGACCCACTGATTGCTTAGGAGTATATTTTTCAATTTCCATGTGTTTATGGGGTTATTCCATCACTCTTGCCACTTTATTTTTTTGGTTTTTTGAGACAGGGTCTTGCTGTGTAGTTTGGGCTGGCCTTGAACTCTTTATGTAGCCCAGGCTGGCCTTGAATTTCCAGTAATGCTGTTGCCTTAGTCCCCAAAGTGGAGGGATTACAGACATACACCACCAACCCAGCTTCTTAACCCTTTCTGAAACAGTGCTGTGAATCCTTTCATTAGTGGTGGTTTTTGTGTATGTGTGTATGTGTGTGTGGCTGGCTTAATGTCCTGAATCAATTCAAAAGTGTGTGTAGTAATTTCTGTCAAGTAAAACAGATATGTCTTCATCTACTTTATTTACTGAATCTGGTGCTGTGCAGCTTCTGGCTCTTCCCCAAAGTCAAAATGACCGTGGAAGGTAAACATTTTTAATTGTCAAGGCAGTCAGGACAGCACAACTAAAGTCACAGCAGGATTTATAGTTTAAAAGTAATTCCAGTACTTTTAGTATGCTTATGTTTTGACTATCATCCATTGCAAAGGTCAGGTGTGGAATTTTCCATTTTTGGTTTCATGTTTTGGATTTTAGATTATTTAAGATTTTGGGTTTTGGACTTTATGACTCTTGGCTTGTATAGGTTTTTTCAAGTCATATTTTCAGTTCAGCTCTCAAGCAATGTTATGAACACTGAGTAGATTTTTTTTTCTTCTAACTTTGCTGTTTGAGTAGTGAAATTTTGAATTTGGAGCCATTCAATAATCAAAATATCACTGTATTTGGTCAGCTATACAAAGATATTTGGAAGTGTCATCATATTCTTGTTATTTTACTTTTGGGGTCCTGGGGATTAAGCCCTGGCACTTTACACTGAGCTACATCCTTAGTGCTGTGGTTTTTTTTTTTTTTTTTTTTGAGACAGGTTCTTGGTTTGTACTATAGGCTGACCTTGAACTCACTGTATAGCCCAGGATGGCCTCACACTTGCTGTGATCTGCCTGTCGAGTACAGATATTATAGGTGTGCCACTACCCTTGGCTAAAACTGTGTATAGACAGGAACTCTGAGTCACTAAATTGCCCAGTTAGGGCTTGAACTTGAGATCCTCTTACCTCAGCCTCTTTTTTTTTTTTTTCTTTTGGTACCAAGGATCAAACTCACAACTTTGTGTTTGCCAGGCAGGTGCTTATGCCACTGAGCTATATCTCCAATCCCACCTCAGTCTTGTAGAGTACAGGAATTTAGACATGTACCACCATGCCCAACTATCACAGTTTTTATATTATCAAAGCATTGGACATAGCTTTAGTTGTCTATCCAAAGGGAATAGGTTAAATAAATTATGATATATACTTAATAAACTAGAATATTAACCATATAAGATGTTCATAATGATTCACTGTTAAGATTTGGCTTATAAATATCATTAAACTTATTGAAAAGAGCCTCATCCTCAAAAATCACAAGTCTAATTCTAAACTTTTTATATGTAGTATATTAGTGTTCCAGCAGAACAATGTACTTTACCTGGTGGGTGCTGACTTGCATCAGTTTGTCAAGCTCAGGAAGCATTAGCTGTCAGCTAGCTGGTGACATATTTGATATGACAAATGTATTTTTATTATACAGTGAAATATATTGTCTCCTTTTCTAAGCCAAGACTAATATTTTTTTTCCAAAGGAAAACTCAAACATTTTCCACATTATTCTTTCTGGACAGTCATGGGCCTTGTTCCAAAATCAACACTCATAGGTTCTCTTTTTTTTCCTTATCAAACTTAAAATAGACCAGATAGTTTCATGACTCTTATTTTATTTGTTTGGTTAATTTTTAAGAGATGTTGCTTAATGTTAATTTTTCATGTTGGTTCTGTAAATGGTAGCACAACTTATATTCCAAAGAAATCCTAACTCAGGCTTTTGTTGAATCTCGGTAGAGCTAATGTTTTCCAGAGGTGTACTATATTCTAAATTAATTAGTTCTCTCCACCTGCCTTTCATATAAAATGCAGATCCATACATTCTTCCTAGAGTGAATCATTGATTAGACTGACTTTTTTTTAAGATTTTATATATCTAGCAATTCCATATAATCTTTTTGGGATGATAAAAGTAGAACTGTAATATTTCATATTGATTATAATGTAATGTTATTCACCCTTAATTTTAACATGCATTTAGATGTATAAATGTTCTTGTATAGTAATGATGTAATTAACTTAAATAACTGATGTTATTCAATTAAATAAAAAAGAATATTTTATTATCTGTAAAACTTCCAAATTTAATGTAAATTTTTCATAAGGTTAGTGTGAGTTAATAACCTAATTTCTTGTTTTATATGTTTAAGAACATGGTGTTTAAAGCTTTATTTACTCCCTTAGCTCATTCTTCATTCATTTTGCATAAGATCACTTATGTTTACCATCTTATCCACTTTTTGAAATATTTTTTTCTACAGTAATGCAGAAGGCATGGAGGGAAAGAAATCCTCCAGCTCGAATCAAAGCAGCCTATCAAGCTTTAGAATTAAACAATGAGTAAGTTTTAAATATATGCAAAATAAGTTTGCTTTAAATCAACCCAGGCTAATGATTTTACATTTTCTTTTGTCTGTTCCTAAGTCACTTGGAGCCATTAGTATCACTTTTTTCTTTTAGAATTGTAGAGATAAAATTTGCAGTGTTCATTCAATTTTGCTTCTGCAATTGTAAATTTATGTATTCTTTTAAGTAGAAATTTAGGTATTCTTTTTTTATTTTATTTAATTAATTAATTTTTTTTTTGGTACCAGGAATTGAACTCAGCACCTTGAACTTGCCAAACAGACACCCTAAGCTATATCCCCAACCTTAGGGATTCCTTTTAAGCTGGAGAATGCTAGTGGAGAAATGATAATACTTAATTGTTAAAAGGATACTAAAATACTTATCCCACTGTTTTAATTTTGTTTTTCATTTAAAGCATTCATTCAGTCCTATGTACTTTAGTTGTTACTGGGCTTGGTGGAATAAGAGGATTCAAAACAAGTAAACCAGACCCAAGGATATAGCTCAGCAGCACAGCATCTGCCTGGCAAGTGCAAGATCCTGAGTTTAATTCCTGGTACACAAAAAAAGGTAAAGGGAAATCATAGCTCTGTCAACTTATTTGCTTTTTCATATTAATAGAATTTATTTTTTATCTCTTTGTATCAGCTTTATATTTTGAGAAAATAAATGTAAAATCATGAGTTAATAGTATTTCATGGGACAGATTAATAAACATTAATCTAATGTATACTTAATAAATGCAAAGAGTAAAAGTATAATCCAAATTAGGATCACTCAAGGAGTGCTTCCCAGATAATGTGAATTTAGTTTTCCTCTGAAAACCCTCAATGGATACATTATCTTCATTAAGAAGACCTTCCAAAGGTGGAGCAAAAATGGGTGGAACAGCAAACTCCAAAACGAGTGAATAAACTGACAAGAGTTGTCATAATCAAATAGTCAAAAGTTTACAATGACCTGGTTAGTTCTTAATTAGAGAAAAATTACTGAGTTTCTGTAAGTATTTTTAATTTACTCTGTGGTATTTTTAACTTATTCTAGCCCCATCCTTCACTGCCTAACTCAGTGGCAGCTTTGACAATAATGCACATTCTAAATGTAAGTTTCTAGTGCTGGAGGAAGTAAAATGGACCTTATTCTCAAGGAACTGTCGTTATTTTGACCTGTGAGGTGGCTACATGAAGGACCAGTTCAAGGACCTTGCCTTTATTTCAACTAACTTGAACTTGTCCCCAGCACTGAATGTACTATACTTGGGGAACATTTATTGAAAACATTTATAGGCAAATATATTAGCCACTGCTGCTACCTATAACAAGGGATCATAGCTATGGGAAAAAAAAAAATAGACAAACCAGAAAGCTTATGTGACATTTAGAGAGAAAAGAGACTTTGAAAAGCTCTCATATGTTCCTGGGAATCTCAGAGGCTCTACACTTGGCTAACGTTGAGCCTGTGCTTAGAAAAGACTTGAAAACACCTGAGGCTCTCATGTCTAGCTGACCTTCAGACAGTGTATAAGCGGGAAATGAAGGCTAAAGCAGAGTTGTAAACTGCCTGACTGAATGATGATGTGCCCCAGCACACACACAGACCCCATGGCAAGTACTGCTTTTGTGTGTGTTTTGTTTTGGTTCTAGGTATTTAAGGAAATTTCTATGAAACCATTGACTGACTGCTAACCTGACAGCATAGATCTCATTGGTCACAGATGACAAAGAACACAAATTTTAATAAAATTGCTTCAAAAAAGTCACTAAACAAACAACTAGAACAAGCAGCAACAAAAAACAAATGGAAGAAATCTGATCTCTAGTGTTGTCAAAATAAATTGTGGTTCATGTACCAGAAAGAAAGTAAATGACTAAAAACTGATGAAGCCTAGTTTGGATTCCACAGACTGTACATAAACTATTTTCAGTATGTTCAAACAGATAATGAAAAGTATGAAGGTAATGGCTCACCATTAGAGACATCAATAAAAGAAAAAAAAAGTTTCATTTTTGAAATTGAAAAGTATAACTGAAATAAAAAATTTACTGTAACAGTTCAGTAGCAGATTTGAGAAAGAATCAGTAAACTTGAATAAGGTCAACTGAGATTATCTAGTCTAAGAAGCAAGGAAAAATAAAGAAATGAAAAAGAAACTGTCTATAATATCCATTGCTGTCAAACATAACTATCTATGCATAATGGGAGTTCTAGAAAAGAGAGAGAAAAGAGCAGAAATAATATTTTAGGAAATAATAGCCCATACCAAATCCAGAAGCATCTTGAAAGAATTACAGGACCTGACCAAGTGGGGTTTTTCTTGGAATGCAAGAATGGGGAAACCCACTTTTCAGGCCTCCTTCTGTCACTTGTAGATTGAATCTTTTTTTCTTTCAATAAATTCTTCCCACTCTTAACCCCTGTTGTTCCTAGAATTCACTCCTCATTTTTAAAAAACACGAACTCAGTGTTTTAGACATGTAGTGAATACAATGAAACTCTGGATCCTATGTATACTGCCAACATAAGAAGACTGAAATGTAGATAGAGGAAAAGAGACTGGTAACTGTGGACTGTGGTCTCTCTGCCTAGTATGTCTCAGACTGGGTGCCAGAGAAGCCAACAGCCATGAACAAAGAAAGCCCAACAAAAGCCTGCTCTCACTAGCTAGAGGACCAGGAAAGGGGCAGATTTGCAAGACAGAAAGCTTTTAGATAAACATGGTACTACTTCAGCCAACACCACAGAAAAAGCTCTGAATGAGTTTAGCCAGATTAGCAAGAATCTTCTTACCCAGACACCTACTAAGTTCTTCAGTAACTTTCCATGTACTGTGGGCTGTAAGTACCCCCTGCCCTGCTATAACTGGATTGAGTTCAATCTCTCTCCATTATTGTAAGTCTTGAAAGATTTCTTTCTTAACTGTTAAAAAAAGAGAATGATTCCACATATAACATTGATCAGTGTAGTACACCACATTAACAGAATGAAGGAAGGAAACTACATGATCATTTCAATGCAGAAAAAACATTTGACAAAATTAATGCCCTTTCATGATAAAAATACACAAAAAATTAATTAATGGCCAGATGTGGCGCATGCCTGCAATCCCAGCACTCAGGAGGGTGAGGCAGGAGGTTTGCTGTGAGTTTGAGGCCTGCTTGGGCTACATAGTGACTTCAAGGTCAGCCCAAACTATAGAGTAGATCCTGTCTCAACAACAACAACAACAACAACAAGAATCATCTTCTTCAACCTGATAAAGAAGATCTATGAAAAATCTACAGCTAACTACTGTATATGCTTAATGATAAAACGCTAAAAACTTTCCAAGATCAGAAAGCCAGGGCAGTTAGACAAGAAAAAGAAAAAAAATGGGTCAGAATTGGAAAATATGTAAAGCTATCTCTGTTCACAAATAAGATAATCTTATATGTACAAAATCTTTAAAAAACCCATGCAGGAAAAAATTCCTATAAGAATTAATAAAAGAATTAAAAATGGGGTGGGGATGTGCCTTAGTGAATAGAGCATTTGCCTAGCATATTTGAAGTCCTGAGTTTTATCTTCAGCACTGGAAAAGAAAAAAACAGTTAAAAATATTGCAAGAAACAAGCCCAATATATAAAAATTAGCTATATTTCAGTACATTAGCAATGAACAATTTGCAATTGTACTTAAAATAACATCAGAACTATTAAAATACTTAGGAATACATTTAACTAAAGAGGTACAAGGCTTGTACAGTGAAAAATATAAAACATTGTTCAAATAGTTAAAGAAGACCTAAATAAATGGAAAGACATCCTCTGTTCATGTCAGTACTCACTAAGCAGATCTACGGATTCACTGCAAGAGGTTGAGGGAAAAGTCTTGCATGTTCAAAGCCAACCTGGGTAATTTAGTGAGATCTTGTCTCAAAACACAAAAGGGCTTGGAATATAACTCAGTGATATAGAGCCCTTACCATGTGTGAGCCCAGTCTTCTGCCACTAAAACAAAACAAAACAAAACAAAACAAAACAAAAAAAAAAAGGGAGGGAGAGAAAGAAAAAAGACCTATAATGCATCTTCATGACTTTGAATTTTGCAATGGCTTATTAGATAGGATATCAAAATCAAAAGGAATAAAAGAAAAAAGATAAATTAGACTTTATCAAACTTAAAATAATTTGTGCATCAAAGGACACTATCAAGACAAAATAGATTTGTGATTGCCATAGATTGAGGAAATGTGGAGATGGGGAATGACTGTTACAAGGATGATGGAGATGTTTTGGAGATCTAGGGCAGTGATAGCTGCACAGTGTGGGGAATACATTAAAAGTCTCACAGCTGTACACTTCAAAATGCTCTAAACTTGGCACATGTCTTGGCACTCAGGAGGCTGAGGCAGGAGGATTGCTGTAAGTTTGAGGCCAGCCTGGCCTACAAAGTAAATTCAAGGCTGTTTGAACTGCATAGTGAGACCCTGTCTCAAAAAGAACCCCCCAAAAAGTTCTAAACTGCAAATTTTAGTATGGGAACTTAACATAAATTTAAGAAAATGACATTCTGCAAAGTAAGATTCATTTGAAATTCATAATTTCTTATGTCAAAATCTCCAAATGCAAGAAAGTCTTCAGGGAAAAAACTTTGTACTATGTAGCTGTAATATAATTTAAAATTGTATTTAGGGACTGAGATTCAGTAGTATTGTGCTTGTCCCATATGCATAAGCACTTCCCTGGTTTCAATCCTCAACTCTTTTAAAATGATAAATAATAAAATTATTTTATATTTAGATTCTATTACATCACTTTTTATCCATCTGGATAGTTTGAAAAGTATTTTATTATGGTTATTTAAACATTTGACATGGTTTTTGGAAAAGGAAGTCAGGATGCCCAGTGTTTGAAGAAATATGTGTGTTTCATAAAAATCTAGTATAATATACTGGAGAAATCCTTGCTGATTAGTGAAATTATCAAATAGTTTAGATATTCTGCTTGAAGGCTCTTTAAATGGCATATCCATAACTGAAAGACTCTTATTGATCCTAATCAATGATAGCTGTCTTGCCATCACTTTTGTATCATGCCTGGCCTTGTACTTTTACCACTCTTCTCTTGCTTAGATAAGCACTGCTCAACTGAAATTAATGTGAACTGTATATTTAACTTTAAATTTTCTAGGATGTAGTCATATTTAAAAAGTGAAAAAATTTGTTTTACTTAACTATGTTTAAGATATTAAAATGTTGCTTTAACATATATTTTTAAAAACTATTGGGGCCAAGGATTTAGCTCTGTGGCGTAAGTGCCTGCCTGACAAGCACTACATCGTGAGTTCGATCCCCGGTACCAAAAAAAAAACCCCAAAACAAAAAAAAACTGTTGCTAGTCAGTGCCCCACATGCCTGATTAAATCAAGAGGAAATGTTTATTTTGACTTCCACTTCCAAGGTTTCCATTCATAGTTACTTAGCTCTGTTGCTTCCAGGTCTGTGGTGACGCAGAAACATCTTGGCAGAAGGGTAATACAATGGAAAGCCACTCATCTGAAGACAGCTAGGAAGAAGAGAAAGAAAGAGAGAGAGAGAGAGAGAGACAGAGAGAGAGAGAGAGAGACAGACATAGGAAAAGAGCCAAAAAGGATACACCCTTCAAAGACATGCACTTGGTGACCTATTAACTCTTCCAAATAAGCCCTACCTCCTAATAGCCCACTCATCTATGAATGAACTCATCAGTGGGTTAACTCAGTGATGACGGTAGCATCCTCCTGATCCAGTCATTTTTCTAGACCTTATATCTGAACACAAAAGTCTTTGGGAGACATTAATATAAACTATTAATGAAATGTTTACATTTTTCTTAGTCTTCAAAATTCCATGTTCCTTTTACACGTATATCACATCTAATTCAGACTAGCAACATAAGGGCTCAGCAGCATAAGCACCTGCCTGGCAAGTGCAAGGTCATGAGTTTAATTCCCATTACAAAAAAAGAAAGAAAGAAAATCAGACTAGCAACATGCAGCTACTGACTAGAATGCTGGATAATACAGGCATTCATTGGTCATCAGAACTAAGACATGGTCTCCAGAAGAGATTCAGTTGTTATCTCTGGGAATAGAAGGGAAAATTGCTGTTTGTATTTTTTATTTTTTGCACAAAAACAAGAATTAGTTTGTTTTATTAATCAGCTATTAAAAGATACAAACAAAAATCTCTGGTTTAGTAGAGTGAATCAAACTTAGAGTAAGTGCAGGTATAAGGAAGCAGAGTAGGATTACAGAAGGAAGGACTAGAATTCAGACCAAGGGAAATTATGCTACATACTATGTGGATTAGTCCAAGGGAGATAGGCCACATGCAAAGGGAATACTCAGGTTTGAAGGAAAGGTCTAGCTCTGGAATATGTTTCTGAGTCAGCTATGAAAGGTACTATTGTTCTCAGTCATCACACTTTCCCATAGATGCCCACATGAGGTGGATAGTATATAGTGACTAAGAGCAGGTATGATCACTGAAGTATACTACTTTCCAGAAAGTTCTTTATATGTGCTCTTTTCCACAAAAAGAAAACACAAGACAAAGGATGAGAGAATGGAAAAGGAATTTTTAAAAGGTAGAAAATAAAGAGTGGAAGAGAAATAGTGGAAAATTATAAAGCTAGACATAATGAATATATGAACATGTCCAGAATAATTTAAGTATTGAATAGATTTTTTCTTTTTGTTTTTTTGTTCAAGACATGAAAAGTGTTGGTAAGTGTGAGGGAAACATGATATAGAGCAAAGGATAAACTCTAGAGAAAATTTTTGCTTTATTATTTTGCTGAAAATTGCCTTTGCTTGCTTTCTTCATAGCTGTGCCACTGCGTATGTTCTACTGGCTGAGGAAGAAGCAACAACTATTGTAGATGCTGAAAGGTTATTTAAACAGGCACTCAAGGCAGGAGAAACAATTTATAAGCGGTCACAGCAGTGCCAGCACCAAAGTCCTCAGCATGAAGCTCAACTGAGTAAGCAAATTTGAACTGATTTTTACTGTCTTTTATTTCCTATAATTGGCTCTTTTATTTTTAAAACACAAAATAATAATTATAAACAATATAGCAGGGTTAGCTTATTTTCATAAGATTTAGCTTAAGATTTGTTATTTGTAATCTATGAGCACCTACAAGCCAGGAAGACAGAAATATATATATTAGAAGGCTTGTGGAAAAGAATACATCTGCTCTGGTTATTGAGAGGAAATATACTCTCTGAGATTTAATAGTAATTTATTTTATCCAAGAATTGGGCTTAGTCATTAAAGAAACATAAGTCAAAAAAATCTTAGGGTTCAGGAAACCTCCTAGTGATGATAATTAGGATTGAGATCTATTAATAAGTCTTACCTTTATCTTCAGCTTTACTCAGGACATTCACTACCTCCTGCCCAGGCACATCTTTTATTTGCTCTTCAGCCTTTTTCACACCATATGATTCTAGGCACAAAATTCAGCCTTATTTCTGGCATTGCTTCCTTTTTTGGTTGATTTTCTCCATAATCTATTTAGGATCAGGTGGGCCATAACAACTGAAGTTGTCTTTCCATTCCTAAGAATCCTGGTTATAAGTGAGACACTTCTTTTATAATTTGTTTTTTTGAGACAGGGTCTCACTATGTGGTTCAGACTAGCCTTCAACTCACTATGTAGCCAAAACTGTCCTCAAACTCTTGGTGATCCTCCTGCCTTAACCTCCCAAGTGCTGGCATTACAGGTGTGTGCCACTGTGCCTGGCATAAGTGAGACATTTTAACCAAAGAAACTGGAGTCAGCAAAGCTGCTGCTCCTAGGTTGTTTTTTGATTTTTTTTTTCTTTTTGTGACTGGAGAGTTTTAGTTTCATGATTTTGGCAAATGCTGGGCAATAAATTGAAATATGTTTATATAGTGCACTGTCTGTTACCAGATAAGTTGTGAATGTTTGTCGAAATTAAAATTTAGACAATGTTTTCTCTGTAAAATATTGGTGCATACAGTATGTTTCATTAATGTATGTTTTATACACAGCTGTGGAAATTTTTAATTTTGCAGCCTGGACTTCCATTTTCAGTTTCTCATTTGTACCAACTGTAATGAAACTACATCTGTAAAAAAGTCAAGTCATTTGTCCTTGTGCAAAATCAAATATTATTTTGTTAGCCCTTTTCTAGAAACAGTTTAAAAATTTGTTAGTTACTAGCCATTAAGAAAAATAACTAGCTATGAAAATTTTGTTTTGGAAATTTTGAATTTTTCAGTTAAAACAAAAGAATATTATTTTATTTTATAGATTGTTTATGCAGGAACTGAGTAAGGTAATGTTATATCTTTTTACTAAAACATATATTTCTCTTATGTGAATATTAAAATGAATGTGTCAACTATAAATTACTTTTTATATACTGCCTTTGATTTCTATTAGATACAAAAGTAATTCAACATAAATATTTTAAGTTTTTAATACAAAAAGCTTCAGACATACACAAAAGTAAAGATTATTCATCCGAATTTTTTTTTTTGTACCAAGCATCGAACTCAGAACCTTGCACTTGCCAGGCAGGCGCTTATGCTGCTGAGCTATATGCCTGGCTTCATCATCCAAATTTAACAGTCACAATTATTAATACTTCCACTGTGATACAATTTAATTTTAATTGAATTTTACAAGGTAAGCACATAAAATCAATTCATAATATGTTACTAAAATAGTAGACTATAACGCAAAAGTGATAGTTGTGTTGTTTTTTGTTTTTATAAATAGGAAGAGATACCAATGTACTAGTATATATTAAAAGAAGATTGGCAATGTGTGCAAGAAAATTAGGAAGAATAAGAGAAGCAGTGAAAATTATGAGAGATGTAAGTAAATTTGTTAACTGCCCTATATTTTTGTCTCCAAAATCTAAAAATATAGTTTGACAGTTTTGTTAGTAAGAATCACTTCTTTAATTGGCAATTTTTATAGGAAAATATTTAATATTTTCCTATAAAATATAAAGGAATATATTTCTTAAGGTTTGACTCTCAAGTTTTATAAAGAAGCAAAAGAATTTCTAGCTTAATGAATCTGTTTCAGCTCTTTTGTGTTCCTCCAATATGATTTTAATCTTTTTTTTTCCTCTTAATATACAGTTGATGAAAGAATTTCCTCCTCTTACCATGTTGAATATCCATGAAAATCTCTTAGAATCACTTTTAGAATTACAGGCCTATGCGGATGTTCAGGCAGTTCTAGCAAAATATGATGGTGAGTTTTATTTGTCTTAATTGACAGCATTGTTACAGTAGTCTTGTTTCAATTCTTTAATTATAAATATGATTATATTCTAGTATCTCTAATTTTCTCTCTCTTTTTATGAGTCAGTATTTAGTATGCATGAGCACAAGTTGCT
This sequence comes from Hydrochoerus hydrochaeris, assembly GCA_004027455.1. Lineage (NCBI taxonomy): Eukaryota > Metazoa > Chordata > Mammalia > Rodentia > Hydrochaeridae > Hydrochoerus > Hydrochoerus hydrochaeris. The sequence continues at coordinate 101,784 of PVLA01006182.1, read as the reverse complement.
ATTAAGTGTCTTCTTTATCAGCACTTGAGGCAACAAAAGCCTATAAGAAAGAATTTTCTTCCATCAAGATTTATTTCTTTATTAAGTAATTAATATTTGTGAGGTACTTGAACACAATAGTGCACAAGAAGACGTGGATTTAGCCCTTGTAGGATTTACACTTTAGTGTAACCTGTAGACAAATGAACAGCAATTACATTGATAACAGCTTTTTAGGTGAGCTAATTAAAAAAACAGGTGCTGTATACATAGTCAAGTGTGTTGTTTGTTTTGGAGAATCAAGGAAGGCTAATAGAAGTTGCCTATTTTAAGAGCATGTCTGAATACCATCTTTACAATGCTTTTTAGTTACAAACTATAATTTATAATCTTATTTGATTCTTGTAATAATTTTGTGAGGTGATAGGATAAGTATTTTTACTTTTTCCAGTTACAGTACTAAATTAGGAAACTGGGGTTTAAGAAGGTTGAATGCTGAGTAATAGCTCCCAGCTAGTAAATGGCAAACCTGAATTTAATCGAGATATTCTGCTTCTTTGTTCACTAATTTTCCATTAACAACAATTAAATTTAATGGGATTTTTTAATAATATGCTGTAATAGTGCAAATTTACTGCAAATGAAATTGGGAAAATTTTAAAGACACATAGATTTTTCTCCTTAAAGTAAGACATCAGCTTTTAACCTCATGCTGAAAACTTCGTAACAACCATAATGTTGCTAGTCATATCTTTCATTATAACAGAATACTTATAAGTCATTTAGTCATACTTGTCCTGTTGTAGGTTCCTTCCCATTAACTTGGGAATCCTTATGTGTTGGAAAGTTTGAAATGTGTTATACTTGGAAAGGGAAGTTTATTTCTTTTAAACATCTGGAATTCTTAGGCAGTGCTTCAGTATAATATAAGCTTATGGAGAAATTTGTGAGAAATTCCTTCCATATGTATCTTACTGGGTGCGTGACCATGATATTTATACTGAACAAGCTTAGGGACTAAATATAAAAAATCAGAATAGGTTATGCTTCATTAAAAATAAAATAAAACTAACTAAAAATTAATAATGCCTAAGTTGATATGCTTCTGTGTTCAGTTCTCATGAGTCCTAGTTTTTATCTTCCAATATCCTAAAGTGTAGGTGAAAGCATATTTATTTTCTTAATTCTCCATTTGCTAGTGTAACTCTGGAATTGAAAACACCAAGAGTTCATCAGTATTATTTTTCTTATAGCAATATTTTAGGCTTTCTTTTAAAAATATTTTTATTGCTTATTTATAATACAGATTAATTTTTCATTTTATTAAAGATAATCATTTAAGAAAATATAGAAGATAGAAAATCTAAGCCAGGTATAGTGATGCACACCTGTAATATCTGCATTTGGGAGACCAAGTCAAGAGGATGGCTGTGAGTTCAAGGCCAACCTAGGCTATGTAATGAGTTCAAGGCTAATCTGTACCACATATTGAGATTCTGTATCCAAAAACAAAAAGTAAAAAACAAAACCAAACAAAAAGTAAGAAAATGGAAGAATAAAAATTACTCTTCTTTTTAAAATTTTAAATGTAATGATCCTTAAATTTTTAATTTTTTTCTCAGCTTTTCCTCTATGCATGGGTGGAGTTTTTACATAACTCTAATTATGCTATAGCTTTTCTCCTGAATAGTATTACTATAAATAGATTATTATAAACTTTTTTTAGTGGTTGTCATCATTATACAGAGGGCTTTTATAGGTACAATTGAATTTCTGCCAGAAAGTATGATTTTCTGTTTTGAGGAAAAAACAAAACAAAACTGAGATTAAAGAAGTTGCTACTAGCTGTAGGATACATAGCTAGTAGAATCAAGACTGAAACTCAGGTCTTTGAAGAATGTGTCCGGATGCTTTTACTAATATATCTGTTGAATTTCTACTATGAATTACTGTGAAAATTATCTTTAAGACATTTTTGCAAATAATTAAAAATTATTATTACAGATATAAGCCTTCCAAAGTCAGCAGCAATCTGTTACACAGCAGCACTGTTGAAAACAAGGACTGTTTCAGATAAGTAAGTAGTTATCAAAACTACAATAATTTGGAAAGACTGTTAGATTCAATATTGTTTTTCCTCTACTAACTGTGAACGGTGCTCTTTTTCCTCTTTTTCTTTTGAATAACTGTTGATCTTCATTGGCTTTGAGGCTTCTTATTGTGTGTAGTGGAAAAAAGAGATTTTAGAACTTGGTCTGGGGTTTAAATTCAAACTGCATACTAGCTGTGACCTAGTTAATTGTTTTGCATTTCTTTTTCATACCTTAGGGTGGTTGCACAAGGATTATGTGTTAAGTGCTTAAAGCAGTGTCCAGAAAGAAAGTACACATGTAATAGTTGGTGTGATGATAAGGTGTGTAGAAGTAAAACAGGATTCATTTTGTCTGTTCTTAAATTATGCAGTACTCTGCTTGAATTATTCTGCTTTTCTTGTAGTTTTGGCTCCCCTTCAGATATTGTATTTATTCTGTATATAAGTTATTCAAAAACTGAATGGGTGCTTTGGCAATATCCTGTCTCAAAAACAAACAAGCAAAACCAACCAAATACTCTGAATGCAAACAAGTAGTGGCTATTTTCTTTCATTTTAGATTACTATGGCTTGATAAAGATGAAATGCCCAGTCTGTTTCTTCTGGGATAAAAATTCGATAAGAAATATTGTACTGCTTTTTATGAGATTTTCTGTATGTCCTTGATAATATTTCTTACTGTCTTATCTCCTCACAAAGGCTTTCTTTACCTAAATTTGAAGATTTTTATTGTTTGTGTTACATTATTTTATATGTTGAGCCAGAAGGTTTTACTTTTTAGTAATTACCTGGTTTTGTCTTTAGTTATTCCAAGAAACTTCTTTGATTCAGGGGCTACATTATGATCTAAATCCATAATTTTTTCTTTTATTGGTATATTCATTTCTTTATCTCATGGTTTTCTTACAGATTCTCTCCAGAAACAGCCTCCAGAAGAGGGCTAAGCACAGCGGAAATTAGTGCTGTGGAAGCAATCCATAGAGCTGTGGAATTTAACCCTCATGTTCCAAAAGTGAGAAATTTTATGATGAAAATATTACTTTTAGTTTCTAGTTTATCAATTGGTGACATTGTATAGGCCATAGTTCAGGCTGCAATAATTGGGGCAGAATTGTTTTAGTCTTCTGTATTTTGTTGCTTACTGTTCACCTTAAAAGAGATGTTAAAAGGTATTTTAAAAAGTGCATAAGGGCAATTACTATAGACTTTGTAATTGCTGTTAAAAGAAAATTTGAACTGTGTTTATTTGTCACTTAGCTTGTTTTGTTTTGTTTTGTGGTGCTGGGTGGGGGTTGAACCCAGGACCCTCTGCATGCTAGGCAAGTGCTGTACTACTGAGCTACACACTGTCCCACTTAACTACTTTTTTATTATAGTTAGTGAAGAAGCAATTAAATGACTTGGTCTTAATAAAAAATTGTTTATATTTCATATCACCAAGCAGAATTTCCTGCTAGTGTAAAAGATTTTTCTATGTAGATTCCCAGGTTTTGAACTAAGGCTGAGTAGAAAAAACTGAAGATAAACAGATTAAAACAATCAATAGCAGGAAACATATAGAAGTTCCCAGGAAAACTGAAACTAATGCTTCATTTGCTTATCTGTTGTATGTCTTGTAATCATACAAGTTAACAGTTACTCTTTGTATGTTATTACTCAAATACCTAAGCACTCAAAACTCAAGATTAAAATTTAGGTTTTAAAAATAATCCCTCCATGTTAGGAGTATATGATATTCAAGAATAGACGACTGGAGTTGTAGCTCAGTAGTAGAATATTTGGCTATCATGTGCAAGGCCATCATTTGATCTCTGCTACCGAAAAAAACACAGATGCCCTTACTTCAAAATATGCCTTAATTCTAGAAGAGTATGTGTTAATAGACCTTGGAAGCTAGTAGACAATGAAGAGATTATTTTCTGAAAGATAATTTCCAAGTGATGGAGCACTAGCTTAGCATGTTTGAAGGGTTTGATCCACAGTGCTAGAAAAAACCCCAAAACAAACAAACAAACAAACAAACAACCCAACAATACCCCCACAAAGCTAGTATTTATATCAACAGGTATGTATCAACAAATGTTTATATTACTCTCATAAGTGAAACTGATTTTATAAATTTAAATTTCTATTATGAATTATAATACACATGCAGCAAAGTATACAAAACAGAAACTTGAATTTAATGATTAATTGTAAATTAATTGAATTTAATGATTAATTGTAAAGCAAATGCTTGATGGTATAATCTCTGTACTCTAGGAGGCTGAAGCAGGAGGATCTCAAATTTGAGCCTGGTCTGGGCAACAGCTATTTGGGGAGAACTTGTCTCCAAAAATAAAGAAGGGCTGGGGATTCAACTCATTGCAAAGACCCTAAATCCAATTCCCAGTATCCAAAGGGGAGGGGAGAGAAGCGGTGCTTGGAAACTAATTCTAAGGTTAGAAAACAGAACATTGTCAGGGCCTAGAAGCCCACCAGAGTACCCTTTTCCAGTTATAACTGCCTCCTTCTTACCTAAAGGTAACCACTATTCTGACATTAATTATGTTCACACTTCTTTTTCTTTATAATTTTGGTCTCTGCTTTTCCTTTATTGCTACTGTTAAATACACATTAAATGTTGCTGTCCATCGGTTTCTGTCTGTCTCTTCATTCTCTGGCATAACTTGTATAGGGCAGGGAACGTAGCTCAGTGGCAGAGCACTTGCCTGTGTTCAGTACCCCATGACTAGAAAAAGTAAATTCCTTGTATAAAATTAGAACTATTTCTAGTTCTAGTTTTAAATGATTAGTAAAATTTTGTGGTAAAGCCATCTGATCCTGGAGATTTCTTTGTAGGAAGGTTTGAGTTATGAATTTTATTCAATTTCATTAAATTATTCATATAATTGTTAAAAATCATCTCATAACTATTAAAATTTTGTGTTCTTATTTTGGTTTTTGTAAGTTGTATATTTCTAAGAATTATTTCCTCAAAATTTTTAAATCTATTGGCATAAAGTCAGAAAATATTTTTATTCTGTTTGCAGGATCATTTATAATTTTTTTTTTTTTTGAGACAGGGTCACTGTATATGGTTGGCCTTGAACTCACTATGTAACCCAGACTGACTTCAAATTTGTGGTGATCTCCTTGCCTTAGCCTCCTAAGAGCTAGGGTTAAAGGAGTATGCCACCACACCCAGCTTTAAATTTATAGGATTTTTTTCCTTTTGATCAGATTTCCCAAGGTCTATTTTACTAACCTTTGCAAAAAGCCAAGTTCTGACTTTGTTAATTCTTATGTTATTTCTTTTCTAGCTCATTATTTCTGCTTTTTATTGCCTTCAAGTTTACTCCATCATTTTTTACTTCCTGTATCTCCTCACATAGTAATTAACTTAATTCTCAGCCTCCCTTCATTCTGACACATTCAATTTTGTCTAAAACCTTCTCTTAGAACAACTTTAATTGTATACAATAGCTATATATATATATATATATATATATATATATATATATATATAATAGTACTGGGGATCAAACTCACAACCTCCAATAGCAATATTTTATACATTATTAGCTCAAAATATTTGCTAACGACCTATATTTTATTTCTTCTTCTTCCTCTTCCTCTTTATCTTTCTCCTCTTCCTCCTCCCCCTTTTTGCTTGTTTTTGTTAGACCTTTTTTTGAGGGGGGGGTACTAAAGATTGAACTCAGGATCTTGCACTTGCCAGGCAGGCACTTTGCTGCTGAGCTATATCCCCAGCTCCTTATTTGTTAGACTTTTTGGGACAGTGTCTTGCTATTGTAGTTCAAGATCATCTTGAACTTACTGTGTAGTCCAGGCCTTGAACTTGTGGTGATCCTTTTATCTCTGCCTCCTAAGTGCTCCAGGTTAAAGGCTCCAGGTTAAACCCTATGCCTAGCGTTTTGTTTTGTTTTTGAAACAAGGCTTCAATGTTCAGTATAGTCCATGCTGACTTTGAAGCCTATTGGCTTTGAACTTGGGACCATTTCTTCTGTTTCAGCCTCCTGAGTGCTGAGATTACAGGTATACGCCCTTGTTCCCTAACTCAGGATCATTTTAACTACCTTAAATTCAAGAGATGCATATTTTGTCTGCACCACCAGATAACTTCAAACTAAAAAGTTGTAGTTTATTTCTGGTACACTTTTATCCCTAGGATGTACCCTTTCAGGACCCAGTGCAATCTTTGGGGTTTTACTAGAGTTGATAGACCTTGCTCTCCTTTCTTTCTGAAACTTCTAAAAATATTGAACACTCTGTTAGCATCTCATACAGAATTAATAGATCCTCCACAGTAAAAGAAACAAATAAGCATGAGAGAATTTTTTGAGGTGATAGTTGCACAGCTGTATAATTTTACTAAAAATCAACCTGGGTACAATGATGACCTTTGTCATATGTAAACTATATTTTAATAAGACTTTTTATATGCATCTACTTTAACATTTTAAAATCATTTTTATTTATAGGTAAAAATTTAAATGTTTTCCCCTCAACAACACAAGACAGTTGACAATTCAGCTCTGTCAAAATATCCAACTAAGTAATGGTATAAACTTAGATGATCATTTGTGGGTAGACACTTACAGCTGAGTATTAATTAAACAAGATAATCATTAAAGTTTTTTGGAGAAATTTCAAGCTCTAACAACTTGAATAATACCTCACTTAATACTGCTAGAACTGGAGAAGCTCTGGAATTTGTGGCTGTTTTAGCTAGGGTTTTAGAAGTGAAGAAGTATGTATGGATCTCCCTCTCCCCTTTTCCCTCTCCCCTCTCCCTTCCTCTACCCTTACCTATCTCCCCTCTCCTCTCCCCTCCCTTCTCCCCTCTCCCTTCCCTTCTGACTTCAGCAGGAGTCAAGCAAACAGAAGAGATTTAGAGAATTTCTTCCTCTAACATCAGCCATGTGTTGTGATAACTTATTTAATCTAATGAACAGTGTCACTTCTCTCTTTATATATAATATTTAAATCTTTTATTCTTAGAAATGTATTATGCAAATTTGTCAAATAGTTGTATGAATCTTAGCAATAAAATGACAAGGGATGAAGATGTTTCATCAGGAAAATTTTCAGCAACTTTCCACATAACTGCAATAGAAATGGTTGTAGGTCTAGACCTGTGTAATTTGTTAAAGCTGGAAATGATTAAAAGTACAATAGAGAAAGATCATATAAATCTCTTCAGGCTATGAATTTGGTTTAGGGATTGCATTACTATTGATTGCTTATGTAAATATTTTTTATTCTACTGAATGAATTTCAACGTATAGTGTATAGTACTGCAGTAAAAATTAGAACAGCCTGTTTTCATGGTTTTTGATTCGTTCATTACCTAGGCATGGCTTCAGTTCAAGAATTTTTTTTCAAGACTGAACAAGAAAAAGATTCTGCATCTTTCAGCTACTACAGGAAGTCAGTTTTTCAGTTTTTAGTAGAAAATATTTCATGTATTCTAAATATTCTGCAGCATCCTGTTTTGTTCATTGTAGTGTCTTTATTATCCAACCATGAAAATTTTTTTTGAAATAACTTATAGATTATAAAATCTCTTTTAAATTATGTAATTCAGTCATTTTTAATATATTCACAAGGTTGAAAATCATTACCACTGTCCAGCTCTAGAACATTTTACCCCAGAAAGAAACCTTGTACTTATTAGTAGTCACTTCATATTCCTTCTATCCAGTCTCTGGTAACCACTGATCTACTTTGTTTAACCTATTTTGGATTTTTAATATAAATAGACTCATACAATATGTGATCTTTTGTGTCTGTCTTCTTTCCAATACTTTATTCCTTTTTGTGTCTTAATACTATTGCCATTGTATGTGTATGCCACAATATTGGTAGGCATTTGGGTTGTTTCCATGTTTGTAATGTGCATGCCCCCCCAACCAGTGCATGCCTCCTGAGTGCTCATATTACCCCCTCTCACTTATGTAAAACTCCATGTGTGCCTCAGGCGTGCTCATGTCATGTGCCTACCTCCCATGTGCCTCCTTCCCCCTGCCTGCCTCATATACCCCTCTTCATGGGTGCTCCTCATGCCACCTGCATGCTTTTTTGTTTTGTTTTGTTTTTGAGACAGTCTCGCTCTAGTTCAGGCTAACTTTGAACTTGCTTATGTAGCCCAGGCTGGTCTCAAACTTGTGGCAGTCTTCCTGCCTCAGCCTCCCATGTGTGCTATCACACCCAGCCATGTGCATGCTTATGTTTGCCCTCCCAGTCCATGTGTGCTTCCCAAGTGCTCACCCACACCCCACCCATGTGTGAGCTTAGTGTGTGCCTGCATGACTTCTTTTAGGCTCTTCCTCACCCCTGCATATGCCTCTTCTGTGATTCTATGTTCTCCTGGCTCATGTACACATCCATGTACGTGTCTAATGTGTGCTTGTGTGGGCCTCCATATGTGTGGTTCCCACCACTGTGTGTACCTCATGTGTGTTCATGTACTCCCTTCATATGAGCCCCCATGTGCATGCCCCATGGGTGCTTCAGTGCCCCTCACTCATCTCTGTGTGTGCAAACATGGGTACCTCCTGTATGCTCATATGTCCTCTGCCTCTACCCCTGTGTGTGCCTTATACATGCTTATGTGGTTCTGTCATATCTACCCCACCTTATGTTGGATCTGCCTTTTGACATGTATAAATACTGCTGCTATGAACATTCATGTACAGGTATTTTGTGTTTTTTATACTGGGGAATGGGCCCATGGATGCTCTACCATTGAGCTATATCACTAGCTCTTTTGCAATTTTTATTTATTTTTTATTTTGGAGTGGTTTGAGACGGGGTCTTGCTATATAATTCAGGTTGGCCTTGAACTTATTATGTAGCCCTAGCTAGCTTCAAACTTGTGGCAATCTTCCTACCTCAGCCTCCTGAGTGCTAGGATTACAGGCATGTACCACCATGCCTGACTTAGTTTTTTGAGACAGGGTCTTGGTAAATAGCCTAGGCTGGTCTTGAACTCTCAACTGTACTTTCTCAGGCTCCCACGTAGCTGATATTATATTGTAGGTGTGCACCATTGCACTTGCCCTATGTAGAAGGTCTTTGTGTGAGCATGTTTTCATTTCACTTGGGCACTTACCTATAGAGTTGATAGATTACATAATAATTCTGTTTTAATTTTTGAGAGACTACCAGACTGATTTCTAAAAGTTACTATACTATCCCCCTACCAACAGTGTGTGACATTGCTAGTTTCTCTACATTCATGTCAATATTTATCTGGTTTTTTGGTTATAGTTATCCTAGTAGGTATGAGGTAGTATCTCATGGTTTTGATTTGCATTTCTCTAATCACCAATAATGTTGAACATCTTTTAATGTGCTTATTTGCTATTTTCATATCTTTTTTGGAGAAAGGTCCTTTGAAGTCTTTTGCACATTTTAAATTAATTTTGGGGCCTTTTTTTCCTTAGTGCTGGAGATTAAAGAACATAGGGTCTTTAGCATGCTAGAAAGTGCTCTTTCAATGAGCTTATATATATGCAGCCCTACAATTATTCTTATTGTACTTTACATATTCCTTGGAATAGTAGTGTCCTAGTTAGGATCTAGCAATAACTTACTGCAGTATTTTACTGAAGATTTTTTTATATTATGGAAATTCTTCCAAATTTTGTGACTTTTATACTTAAATTTGAAATAATTACTTTAACATAATCACAGAGTAGAACATACAGAAATATTCCCACATATATACAGTCAACTGATTTTTTTTTTTTTCTTTTTGAGACAAGGTCTTACTATGCGTTCAAGCTGGCCTTGGGCTCACTTTGTAGCCCAGGCTAGTCTTGAACTCGCAATGATCCTCCTGCTTTATCCTCCCAAGAGCTGGTGCTGGGATTATAGGCGTGCACTACTGTTGATTTTTAACAACAGTAGTACAATTCAGTGGAGAAAGAGGAACCTCTTCAAAAGGTGTTAGAATATATGCAAGTCTAAATGTGGAGGATAATACAATTTTTTATAGCACACACAATTAATTTGAGATGGATCATCAGACCAAGTGTAAAAGCTAAAACTATACACCATCTAGAAGAAAACATCTAAAAATATCTTTGAAACCCCACGATAGAATTTCCTTCGGACACAAGAGAAAAAAGTTATGAACTAGACTTTGTGAACAATTTAAAATTCTGTTCCTCTTAGTGATTAAAAAATGAAAAGGCAGTCTATGATAGGGAAAAAATACTTGTAGTATGTTTGTCTTATAAAAGACTTGTATCTGTACAATATAAATTTAAAAAGACAATGTAAGAAATGAGCAAAAGGCTTGAGCAGATTCTTTAAAAAGGAAGGCATTAAAATGTTCAATAAACACATAAAGAAGAATTTAATGTCATTAGTTAACAGAGAAACATATTAAGTCACAGTAAGGCATTGGTTTGCACTTACCAGAATATTAATATTTAAAAGACTGAAAAAAATGTTGCTAGCAGCTGTGGCCCAGCAAGCCACAGCCACCCCAGGGAGAGAACCATCAGCATCTCCTGAAATCCCTGCCATGTTGGAACTTAGGGTGCTGGGGAACTAAGCAACCAGCTTGCCTCCTCCCTGGTAAGCAGCTATGAGCCTACCACAAACATCCACCCCTCACCCCCACCCCCCATTAGCAAGTGGGAGCAGAGATCTGAGCATCTTTTGTGAGGTTGACTATATGCAGTATAGCAAATAAGAGGGATTTCCTTCTACCGTCTCTTTGAAGGCAAATATTTTTATCACTGTTTTGCTTTGTTCTGATTAATGGTATTGCTCTATTCAATATTCTGTTTTGATAAGTTCTATAATGTTCTGTATTTCCTTTGATTCTGATATACCTGATTGAAAGAACAACCATTGTGAAGAAAACGAGATATACTATAGTACCTATTACTGTTATCCCAGTAACCTGCTGTGAAGTTCTGTACCAATTTCACTACACTGTCTCAATTGGCTTTGTTTCATCTTGTTCTGTGGTATTTTACTACTTTAAAAATTAAAAAAAACATGTTGCTAGAAATGTGAAAGAATTTTCATATGTTACTGTTAAGACTACAAAATGGTACAACTGCTTTGGAAAACTGGCAATTTCTTATAACATTAAACATATGCTTAAACTTATGACACAGCAATCCTACTCCAAGCTATATACCCAAGAGATATGAATGTATAAGTTCATGAAAAGACCAGGATATGAACATTCATAGTAATTTTATTCATTTCTTTAATGGTGACAAAGTTTACCTGAAAGAGTAAAAGGGAAGCAACTGAAGAAACTGGCTCTTCAGAGTGAGCTTGGACTGAAAAGAAGAGAAAAAATACACCCTGTAGGACACAGGGTAGGCTATCATTAGGAAAGCCATGATGACCAATAGCTTTATTCATAATAGCCCAAAGTGGAAACAACCCAAGGTGACCATCAGTAGGTAAATGGATAAATGTATTGCAATATGATCTGTGGGAGACTATTCAGCAATTGAAAAAAAAAAAAAAGAAAAAGAATTAAAGATGCAAATAAAACTGGGTGAAACTCAATAATGTAATGTACAAATGAGTACATACTAAAATATATATATATATATATATATATATATATATATATATATATATATATGGAATGCAATATAGTACATTCCATTAATGTGAAGTTCAAGAAAAGGCAAAATATGGCCTTTGGTGGTAGAAATTAAAACAGTTTTTGCCTCAAAAGATAGGATGGATAGTTAACTGGAAAGGACAACTTTCTAGAGTGATGGAAATACTCTTTCTTGACCTGAGCTTTACTTATCTACATTTGTCTATTCACTGCACTGCATATTTAAATCTGTGCATTTTAAATGATACTATAATAAAGAAAAGTAATTCAGCATGGAAAGCACTATAAAACTACTGCATTATGCCTTCTGATTAAATGAGATAATATATTGGAAATGCTTAACATAGTATCTGATAGCTAAGAGCAGTATTGATTGCCATAGTGGTCATTATTTTGTTACCATTTTCTCATCCTGTTTGAGCTGTTTCAATATGTATTCTTTCCTTGTGAGTATTATTAATATTATTTTAGTATTTATAGACTTAAGATGCATAAGATTTGAGAATTCCTTGTTGAGATAAACTAAAGGTGAAGATATTGAGATAGTTAGGGATTAACTAATTTGAATTATTTAACACTCCTTAGAGTGTTATTTTTATTATTTTATTATTTATTTATATTTTTAAGGCAGGGTCTTATTGTACAGTGCAGACTATCCTCAAACTCGTGGCAATCCTGTGTCACCCTTCTGATTGCTAGGATTACAGGTGTGTACTACCACATCTGGCAAGAACAATTTTTTAAGTCAGTGTCTCAATATATTGTCCAGGATAGCCTAGAACTCACTATGTACCCCAGGCTGGCCTCAAACTTATAATTCTCTTACCTCAGCTTCCTGAGTGCTAAGATTACAGGATATGCCATTATGCCTGGCTCTGCAGATAGTGTTTTTATGCTTTGTAGAAGAAACCCTGGGGGCATGAGAAAAGTAAAACATTAAAAACAAAACAATGAAAATTTGCTTAGTAAATCCCTGTAACTTAAGTACATAGTTAGCAATATGATATCTGTAGCTTTCAAAAGTTATTTTAAGTAAGACTATTTTTAGTATTATATTGCCAAGAAAAGAAATTATGTCTGGAAATTTTTATAAATGCTAGGAGAATTTTTAAAATAAATTGATATAATACATAGTAAAATCTGTTGTGGTTGGCCAGAAATCGAACCTTGTAGGGTGTTATGAGTTTTAGCAAGCCATTGCATTTTATTGGCTAAACTACCATATCAGTGGTAGCTTTCACTGAATTGAGATTCTGAGTATTATAGCAGGAGAAAAGGAAAAGTGTCATTGAGGTCTGTGATCCAAACTTTGAGCACAAGCCTTTGCCTTTCCATTATGTTGCATTGTGACCTAAGAAGAAGAGTTGAGATAAGAAATGCGTCTTTTGAGGTGTGGGTTTATACAATGATATAGAAAGAAGTTTTCCTATGGCCTCCCTTCCTTTTCCCTTCCATACATAGTCATTTTTCCTTTGTTCCTGAGACTGTTAGATAGTATTATACCTTCCTTATTTTATTCACATAGCAATTTTGTTTGTTTCTGTCTGGGAACTGTCTTAGTCTCTCCTAATACATATCCACGTGGACTCTTTGCATTCAGCCTGCCTGTCCAATCTCATAGAATGTGCACTGGGAACACTAATTGCAGAGATAAATTGGTTCTTTGTGTGCATGACTGATCAAGAGCAAAGTACCTTAATTTCAGATGTCTTCAGAGAGATTTTTCTTTAACCTCTGCTTTTAAGAGGAAGATTATAAAGCATTATCATTACTTCAGGTCAGAATTATATTGCTTTTAGTCAAAAGCTGTTGTAAGATTTACAAAAAAGTAATCTAAGAAAAATTATAAAGATCAAAGCCATTCAAAATTAAAGTGAATATGAATGTAAGCATAGGTATGGTTTTAGTCATGAAAGAAATCATCCATGCACAAAGCCCTGGGTTCGATCCCTGGCACTACAAAAAAGAGAAAGAGATAGACCATATGACCATACATTATTATGTCTTTTTTAAAATTACAGCTTCCCGAGCATCTTATTTTTTATATTTGTAGTAAAAAGCAAGGGACTAAAGTAGTTAATTGAATATACTAGTAGCATGTTGAACACTAGTTTTGACCTAAGCAATTTCTGATTTATTGCATGTATAACAAATAGGATGATTCAGAAATAATATGGAATATCTTGCAGTACATGTTAGACACTGGATTTTTGTCAGTAATAAAACTTTTATTTGCTGGTAATTTAACTGTCTTTTAACTATGGCTTTCTGTTTTCATGTATAGACCTGTATTTCTTTTAGTTGAGGAAATCCTTAACCACAATAAATACTTTAGATATTTTAATGTGCCTCAAACTGAATTTTTAAATTTTGTTATTTTCTCTACACTGCTTCTTCATTTATATATTTTGAAATAGAGCTTCATTATCCTCTCTTTTTTGATTAGCCTTTACCTCTTTCCTTTCAAAATTATCAACTCATGACCTTTGAAATGTTTTTCATATCTAGCCATCCCTGTTCTTACTGACCATTGGGTAAGAACTACCTATATTTTAAACATTTGTTATTATTATTATTATTAATTACTATTATTATTATTGACATTATTATTAAAGTAATGGGTGCTTTTTTAAAAAAAAGTACAGATGCTTCTCACTCTCTCTCAATATTACTACTTTTAAGTAACTATTTCTGTTTGTTCTATACCTTGCCACTATTTTCTGTGCATTTCTAATCATACAGGCATAAAATCATCTTGAGTACTTTTCCAGCTTTGTGTTACCTATTAAAACAGATTCCTCACTGGTCTTTCTGCCATCAGCTCCTGTTCACTCTGGCTATTGCCAGTTGTCTAACTAGCAAATCTTACCTTTGTTAATTAAAGACCTCTACCTATTTTCTTATTGCCTGTAGGATATAGGCCAACCCCTAGTGTTACACACAGTATCCTTTCACAGTCTGGTCCCAGTATCTGTCTCCAACCTTACTACTTGCTTTCATCTCCGTTGTCAGTGCTCTCATGATTGTCATGTCTCATCATAATCACTACCACTATATAATTGCTCTGTCATTTCACCACCTGGCAAATTCCTACTCATACTCCAAGTCTCTACTCATCTGCTATCTCCTTTTTACAGGAGTCCCCAGTTTTCCCAAGTAAAGATAGTGGTTTTCTCTTCTCTGTGCATTTAGTGCTTTAATCATAGCTTTTTTGTTTATTGAGCTTGGGTCTTATTTTTTATGTCTCTCTGTTCCATGTAAACAAGAGGAGAGTTCCTGTTTTATTCATCTCTTAATGTGAAATACTTTACCTAGCACATAACAAATACCAACAAGCACTGATAAATAGGTATGTCTGTAGTTTAAAACTGTTGCTTTTAATGCCTGGCATGCACGAGGTCATGAGTTTGATCTCTGGTACAAAAAAACAAACAAACAAACAAACCAAAACTGTTACTTTCAAAACCTATATACATTCACAGGAGTGAAATTTTATACCTATAATTTCTTGAAAGATTTTAGCCATTTTAACTTTTCATAATTTTTTGTTAATCATGTTAGTTTTAAAAGGATGGTATTGCAGTTTCAGCCAGGTCTTATTTCTTTCTTTCTTATGAAGTAACTCATTTTTTAATGGATTACTGTTTAATTTTAAATGTTAGATCTAGAGACAGAAAGATGAATGAGATATATAAAGAGTGAGTTGCATCACAGTTTTATCCACTTTTTCAGAAAAATGTCATCAACATATTATTTGTAGGGGCTAAGAGTGTAGCTCAGTGGTGGTGTATATCTCTAACATGTACCAAGACCTGGGTTTGATCCCCAGTGTAACTATGCAAACACACAAAGCATATATTATCTGTAAAAAAAGAAATCTAGACAAACATAAATTAGATTTGTTATGTTTGCAGTTTTTTTACACTGTTTACTTTTCTAGGCAGAAATAAAAGACCTAAACAAAACAAATTACCACTCTTTTTAACCTTTCATATTTTAGAAAGGTAGGGACTTTGATTCCTGGTGCTATTAAAAAAGTACAGTAAAATCTGAATAGTTAGGTGTTTTTGTTTTGTTGGTTTTAGTTTGCCTAGAATTAGAAAATATGTATAAATAGGAGTTCGAAGATATTTTAGCTGTGTATATCAGATCAACTCAGTTAATAAGCATGTTAATGCCTATTTTGGGTTGAATTATATGCTAGCTACTATAGTAGAATATGAATGGTATGCTCTCTATAGTGCAGTAACCAGTGGCTTGTACTGAGTGGCAGAAAGTCCTGAATAGCAGTTCATGAAGGAGAAAAAATAAGTAATAATCCTATATTTTACTTTAAACATTTATGCATGTATGTGTGCACATGCATGCTAGATATCAAAACCATGGCTTTGTACTTGTTGAGTACATGCTTACCTACTGCTAATTACCCCACCCCATTAAATACATGTTTCTTAAACTTAAATTTTTCTTACATTTTAGAAGCCAGATTTTATTTCAGTGTCAAATAGAAACTGAAAAAATATTTTAGTGTAAATTCAAATTGAAAAGGACATTGTTGATAGGAAAGTCATTATAATAAAAGGAAGATGGTGGAGGGAAGATATTTTTAAAAATAATTAACTAGCAAAATATTGTAAAACATAAGATCCTGAATTATAATGTCCTATTGTCTGTCACATGTTTATGTACCCTTACATTGACATTTGGATTATAAAACAGTGAAAATATAGGTATGCAGTAGCTGTTCAAAAAAGTATTTTCATTGATATTTTCTAAGTCTTACTCAATAACCAAATTTCTTTGCTACATTTGCTAAATGATTGCCAATATATTAAATAATTACCATATTGGAAGTTAAAGCTCCTAGATTCTAAAACTCATGGAAAATCATTTTGAATTTTTTCCTCTTATATCTGTGAAATAAAGCTAAATTTTAATAATAAGCATTTGATTTAAGAATAAAGAATTTTCTTCTGAAAATGAAATACTCTTTTTATAATGGTGATTCCACTCTGCCACACTCACTTTGCTACCTAGTGAAGAAGCTTTTAGTGTACTTGCAAAGAACATAAGGAGTCATGTCAGAGGTCAGCTATTTGAGTCCATTTTCCCATAGCTGCCTGGTATGAGTGATCTTTTACTATGTTTCAAAAAATGGGCAAGGATTAGAAAGGATTAGAAAGAATATTACTCTCCTGAACATAGGCCCAAGGCACTAAGAGAAGAGAACCCAACCAGGCAGCAAATGGGTTTTGCTTGACCAGGACACAACCTCAGCTGCATTCCTTTAAGAAACTGAATGGGAAATGTTAAGTCCCCAAAGTGGATTAGTAAATAATCTCATAGTTTGTGACATGTGCTAAAATAAATCGATGAGCAGACTACATTCTAACACTTTAAGAACAGAACTGGAAACATCAAGAGTAAGAGTAATTAAAGATGGGCATTAAGCTCAGTAATGGTTGGAGAGTCACTTTCATAAATAAAGAAGAAAAAATTGTTTTAGATGTATTAATATGATGAGACCATACATACTAGTTAATAACCTAAGGCTTAAATTTCTAAACCACTACAAACTTTTAATTTATTTTTTATTTTTTTCCAAATCCATTTTATTAGAAGGATATAAAGAAAAAAAAAAAGAAGAAAAACAATACAACAAAATTTCAAAACACATCAATCGGGGGGCCAAACCTTTTATTTTTAAGATTCTCCCCACAATTAGTGCTTGTAGTAATCTTATAGAGTACTTCATAAATTTAGCCCGTTTTTGATGGTCTCAGTTGCTATAATAATCTGGCTACTGGAATTTAAAATGTAAGAATCTGTCTTTTGAGACACCTCTGGAATCTTTCTCTTTTTATATTTTATAATAGAAGTTAATATTCCCTGATACATAATTTATTATCAAATTGTTTAGAACTAAAGAGGTTGTTTCAGACCTACTCTAGAAGGAAAGTGCATTCTGGTCTTAGTCTTTGGAGGAAGGATTTAGCTAAATAAAAATATTTTTTGAAGGTTGCCTATTTTGTAGAAAATGATATACAAGTGATTGATTTTGTATCTTTATGTAATTAGTATCCTTTGATTAGTATTATAGTTGTGATTATACTGCTTTTGTTATGGTCTATATTAGAACAAGTATTTTCTTCAAGAGTCAGATTCATTTCATATGTGGAGAAAAATTGATAAAGGGTAACAGGTATCTTTTCTAATCCTTTATGTATATCTATGCTGTTCTGGTTCAGTGCCTGTGTTCAAGATGGGCCTATGCTTTAAATGTGCTATTCTGTTTTTCTCCTGTCTCTTACTTACAGGCTGTTTTTCCATGTAACTACCTGTCTTTAAATATCAGCTCAAATCTCCTCAAGTGGTTTATTTCTAGCTCCTAAATCATAATACATTCTAAATATAGTTATCATTGATTCAGCAGACCTACTCCAAGGTTTTTATCTAAGAGAAATAAAAACATATTCATAACAGAAATTATTCACAAATGACAACAGAATTATTCATAACAGCCAAAAGGTAAAAACAACCAAATGTTTATCAAGTAAAGAATGAATAACCAAATTTTGGTGTATCCACATAGCCATACAATGGGATAATATCAGACCACAAAATGGAATGAGGTATTGATATGTGCCATTAGCTGGATGAACTTTGAAAGCATTATGTTAAATGAAAGAAACTAGTCACAAAAGATCACATACAATAGATTCCATTTGTTTAAAATATTCATTGTAGACTGGAGATTTTGCTTAGTGGCTTAAGCACCTACCTGGCAAGTGTGAGGTTAGGAATTTAATCCCTGGTACAAAAAAAAAATTCAATGTAAGCAAATTTATACAGATAGAAAATAGGTTAGTGCTTGGTTAGTAGGTTGGGGAATGAGGGTACTGGATACTGGGTAACTAAAGGGTACTGGGTTTTCTTCTGTAATGATAAGAATGTTTTAAAATTGACTGTGATAATGGTTGCACATACCTGGGAATATAATAAAAACCATTGAGTTGTATACTTTAAATAAATGAATTTTAAGGTATGTCAACTTTATCTTAATAAAAATATTTTTAAAAACAAATAAAAATTACTTCCTATTCATATATCCATGTATGTTGTTTATGCCTCTAATAAGGCACTCACCAATATAATCTAGCTATATTTATTTACTTAGGAATGCTAAAACAAAAAGGACTCTCTTTTTGATTACATTATGAAGCTCAGAGAACAGGCAGGGTGGTTTTTGTTGGTGGTGGTATTTTCTAACAAGCATAATGCTTTGTACTTAGTAAGTATGAGTTTAGTTGAATTTTTCCACAATTAAGTTTTTTCACCTATAAAATGGCAATAAAAGAACAAAGAATTGAATGTTGCCACAAAGTATTATTCCAAAATCATATTATAAGTTAACATTTAATTATTTTTTGGAAAATAAATATTTGCTCTCAAATTATTTCTTCAGCTTAAGTTTCCATTTTGTATTTATCAAGGTCACAGAGGCCATTTATTGCCATATTTTTACCTATAGAATTATTCTGTCTTTTAGAATTTTCTGTAAAAAATG
Source organism: Hydrochoerus hydrochaeris (assembly GCA_004027455.1). Lineage (NCBI taxonomy): Eukaryota > Metazoa > Chordata > Mammalia > Rodentia > Hydrochaeridae > Hydrochoerus > Hydrochoerus hydrochaeris. The sequence goes on along the minus strand of PVLA01006182.1, from coordinate 82,536 downwards.
CAGTTTGCATGTATAGGCATTTTATACACAAGTTTTCAGAAGATCCTTTATGTCATTTTAACTATTTTAATGTATATGATTTTTAAAAATCATCTTGACTATAAGCATTGTGAATGTTTTTGTAGATATTTGAACTGAGCAAAATTTAATTCTTCTCCGTTGTATGTATGTATATGTTATTCTTGCAGTATTTACTAGAAATGAAAAGTTTGATTTTACCACCAGAACACATTCTGAAACGGGGAGACAGTGAAGCAGTTGCCTATGCTTTCTTTCATCTTCAGCACTGGAAACGGATTGAAGGTGCTCTTAATCTGTTGCAGTGTACATGGGAAGGCAGTAAGTATTCTTTTCTAAATGTGACACTAATCTCTGACCATTCATTGCATAAACAGGCTATCTTTTTAAATGAGATTGTCTGGGTTTTTGTAAAGATTTGTTTAGATTGGTTTTAAAGTGAACTTAGTGGCATTATAGTTGGTTTATTGGTAAAAGAAATAGTTAATATATTTATATTAATGCTACATTAGGAAGAGCAGAATGAGAAACTGTCATATTCTGCATTTATTCATTTAAGTTAGATACATGTAAGAAAAAATAAAAAGATTGGCCCTTTGGCTTGCTAGCTTTTTAATATGATTAAGAGATTGCTCTAATTTTTTGTAGAACCCAAAGCATCCTATGGTAACCATGTATATTACTACTGGCCTACGTTCTTGGCCATGTTCTCATTTTGAAAATGGTCTGATTTTATTTTATTTTCAGATATTTATAACATGAAACTATTTTCCTCTTAACTGTAGCAACTGTATCCTCATTTTAAAAATTGTGGTGAAATATAAAAAGAATTTATAGCTGGGGTTTAGCTCAGCAGGCCTAAGTGCCTGCTTGGCAAATGTGAGGTCATAAGTTCAACCTCTGGTACCAAAAAAAAAAAAATTACTGTTTTAACCATTTTTGTGTTCTGTTCAGTGGCATTATATACATTCACATTGTTGTACAACTGTTATCACCATTCATCTCCAGGCATTTAATCTTTCCAAATGGAAATTCTGTATACATTAAGTAATAACTTCTCATTCTTACTTCTCTCCAGCTTCTGGCAACCACCACTGTATTTTCTGTCTCTATGAGTATAATCTCTGGTGCTTCTTAAGGGAAATCATAACAATATCTGTCCTTTTGCTTCTGGCCAATTTCACTTAGCGTATCATCAGGGTTCGTCATATAGTTTGTTTCAGAATTTCATTCTTTTTTAAAATATGTAATATGCATATACTGTATTTTGGACATCTAGTCATCTATCTGTGGACATTGGATTATTTATGCCTTTTGACTATTGTGAATAATGTGCCATGAATATTGATGTACAAATATCTGTTTGGATTCCTGCTTTCAATAATTTGAGTATATGCCCAGAAGTGGAATTGCTCAATATAAAATTAAATTTTCAAGAAACCACCATACTGTCTTCCATAGCACCTGCATCGTCTAACATTCCCATCAGCAATCCATAAGTTTGTTTCTCCACATCCTTGTGAACAATTGTTATTTTTTGCTTTGATATTTATTTGATAATAGCCGTCCTAATGGGTATAAAGTGGAATTTCATTGTGGTTTCATTTTGTATTTATCTAATGATTAGTGATGCAGAGCATCTTTTCATGTGTTTATTGGCCATTTCTGTATTTTCTCTGGAGAATGAATTGGGCTATGTTAACTAACAGATCTCTTACTTGTAACTCTGCTCTGCTCTGCTTTTCTTTTCTTTTTGAGACAGAGTTTCACTATGAGGTTCAGGCTGGTCTTGAACTCATTTTATAGCCCAGGCTGGCCTCTAACTCATAGCAATCCTGTCTCAGCCTCCCAAATGCTGGGATTACAGGTGTGCACCACCACAGCAGGCAATTTGTAGCTTCTTAGCCATTAAGAAAGTGAAAAAGTGGGTTGGGGATATAGCTCAGCAGCATAAGCACCTACCTAGCAAGTGCAAAGTCCTGAGTTTGATTCCCGGTACAAGGAAGAAAGAAAGAAAGAAAGAAAGAAAGAAAGAAAGAAAGAAAGAAAGAAAGAAAGAAAGAAAGAAAGAAAGAAAGAAAGAAAGAAAGAAAGAAGAAAGAAAGCTTGCTTAATCAAAATATTTTATCAATTGCAGTTTCATAGTTCTCTTGGAAAGTATACCACAACTATCAACGAAACTTCAAAAGTAAATTCAGTGCTTATTCACTAAATTATTTTGCCCTTTTAGTTCCCAATATTTGCTGTGAGGTCCTTTGAAAATTGTAGCAGTTATTAAGGATATCATGGGATATTTTAAAGTTTTAATAGAAATATCAGCTGTCAAATACTATACAAATCACTGGCTCCAGGTAGTTCAGTTTCAACATTGTACCACACTCATTCCTTCTATATTTGTGCAAAGCTGGGTTTCATTAGTTTGCTGTGGTTTTTAAAAAATAACACAAAAATCATTGTGGAACAGGAAATGGGAATGGTAGTGTCCAGTTTGATTCTAAGGTAGTTGTGCAATGTCTAACAATTTCATGCATATGTCTTACAGTAAGAAATGATAGTTTTGGTTTTTTGGCTTTTTTTAAATTGAGTTTTTCTATGTTGCCTATGTGGCCTTGAATTCATGGGCTGAGTGATCTTTCAGCATCACCTTTCTGAGTAGTTAAGACTACAGGTATGCACCATTATGTGCTGCTAAAATAATGGTTATTTAAAAATAAGAAAAAATTATTTCTTATTTATACTTGTTTTTTTTATTGCTAAGTTGTTAGAATGTAACCTTTTATTTTTTTATTTTTTATTTTTATTTTTTTGTGACAGATCTCGCTATGCAGTTCAGGCTGGCCTCGGGCTCACTTTGTAGTCTGGGCTGGTCTTGAACTTGCAACAATCCTACCTCAGCCTCCCAAGTGCTGGGATTACAGGTGTGTGCCACCACGACCAGCTAGAATATAAACTTTAAAAGTTGTTTGAACACACTAAAATTGGATTTTTTTCAATTTATGACATCATAAAACCTTACTGAGACCAGGTATATAGCTTAGTGATAGAAGGTAAGCTTATTGTGTGCGAAACCTTGAGTTCAGTTTCCAGCACACACACACACACACACACACACACAAATAAATAAATAATCAAACCAGAGCCACAAAGGACACCATGTGTCCTTGAATCAAGAAAATTTGGGAACCTCTGCATTAATTATATTGCTCTTGACAATAAAAAAATTCATAAAACTGAGATTATGTACTTGAAGAGCTCAAATTTTCTCCAGTAGTCTATAAGCCTCCAAAACCCTAAAACAGCTAACTTGTTTTGTCTTCTTTGTGGCCAGAAGTGGTGGTGCATGTCATTAACTTGTGTGTGTCTTCTTTGCCTGGCATTCTGTCTGGCACATAGGGAATATTCAATAAGGATGCGATTTATATTGTGTATTTCACACATAGTGATTAATGATTTCCTCATCTTAATCATGATTTGATGATTGACTTAGGGCTAGTAACTACTTATTATAGTAGAGCAAAATCAATCAATCAATCAATCTATCTGTCTGTCTATATATATTTTGTCCTTTTGAGATAAGGCCTTACTATACAGTTGAGACTGGCCTTACTTTATAGCCTAGGCAGGCTTTGAACTTGGAGTGATCCTCCTGCCTCAGCCTCCCAAGTGCTGGTATTACAGACATGCACCACCACTTCTGGCCTCAAAATCTGTATTTTGATGAAAGTTTATAGAATCAACCACTAAAGGAAAATAAAAAACCTTATCACAGTTTTGATGAGTACTTAGCTAGTAAAGCAGATCAATAAGGATTTCTTCTTTGATAATTCCACAAGAGTTGGTAATAATCTAAATCAGAAGTAAGCAAAGTTTTCTATAAAGGCCCAAGTAGTAAATATTTTAGGTTCTACAGGCCATATAGTCTTTGTCAAAAGTATTCTTACATCATGAAAACTATCTTTTATTGTTTGAGATAAGGTCTCACTGTGTCACCCAGGTTGGCCTTTAACTCACTATGTAGCCCAGGCTGGCATCAAACCCAGAATCCTCCTGTGTGGTGGGATTGTAGGCAGGTGTCATCACACATAATGAAAGTACTGTTAGACAATATATAAATGAACAGCATTTATATATTCCAATATATAAATATTCAAATATGTTCCAATAAATTTTTATTTACAAAATCGATAAATTGATCTGATAGTGGGTCAGAGCTGGCTAAAGGGTTTCACTTTGGTGAATCCTAAACTAGATTAACCTCTGCTCATAGAAAACTTGGGCAAACTTCTCATGTGAATTTAGGAACTGTTTGGTACTCTTCTTGAAAGGTTTCTAGAAGTTAGGGTTATGACAACTTCAGGAAGATTTCTTTAAGAAGCAAAAGTTTATAAATGCAGAGTTAGGTCTATTATTGTAGTAAGGGGACTGAGGCAAATAACAATCCAATAAATCTTACCACCTACCACTGCCTTTAGTTTTGCTGTAGTTAAACTAAACCGTTGACTGTTCTTTAAATAATCTTATTTTCTCCTTGTTAATTCATTTGTTTACTTTCTTTAATCTAAAATGTCTAAGAAAACAAAACACTATGTGATAATTTTGTAAAAATGTATCTACAAAATAGTTTTGATCTACAGCATAGGATGGAAAATGAGATAAAATTGAATGTCAACATATGCATTTTTTTCTCAGCTTTTAGAATGATTCCATACCCATTAGAGAAAGGACATCTATTTTACCCTTATCCCAGCTGCACAGAGTCTGCTGATAGAGAGCTGTTACCCAGTAAGTAAATATTTCATTTTTCTTAAACTTATAAGTAATTATTTAGATTGTTTTCTGTATTAATCACATTTTTATTACTATAACAAAATACTTGATATAGGCTACCAATGAAGAAAGATTTATTTAGCACACAGAAACTCTATACACAAATGACACAGTGAAAGCTTTGTAGTAAGGGTTGTCCCTTGGTATCAACTCACAAGTGGACGGCAATGGCAGGAGCATGTGCAAGGGTAAGTCAATGATTATATCTCCAGCTGCAAACAGAGAAATTGGCATCCCAGAATCCCTTCCAAGGGCACACCCCCCAGTGACCCAAGTACCTCCCAGTAGGCCCTACCTTTTAACAGTTCTGTTTTACAACATTGCTCACTTGGGGACAAATTCCAAACAGATGAACTTTTGAGAGAGTCACAAACATAGTCAAATAATAGCATTTCCTATAGTATTTTCTTCACTTTAAGAACACTTTGAGTCAAGCATGACAGTACACACCTTCAGTCCCAGAACTCTGGGAGGCTGTCTTGTTTACTTTTCTCTCATTGTTGAGACAAAATACCTGACACCCAAGGTGAAGCAAGGAAAGGTTTATTTAGCTTACAGTTTTTGGAGGTTTCAGTCCATACTCAGCTGGCTCCAAGGCAGGGTGGCAAGGCTGACATGCAGCTGTTCATAGTGGCCACAAGCAGTAAGAGTGAAAAGGGCAAAAAGGGAAAAGCATGCCTCCTTCTGTCCCTTATATAGTATACCGGCTACCTGGTATACTATATAAAATATAGTATATTTTATATAGTATAGCCCTGCTTGGGCTATAAAGTAAGGCCAGTCACACCACCAATCCCAGCACTAGACAACAAACCAAACACAAATGCTAGACTCAGCTGCCTCTGTGATTGCATGAGGCTTTGAGGGCCATCCAAACACAAACCAGAGCATTCCACCCCTGCCCCCCAAAGACTCATGCACATCCCTTATGCATTTAGTCCATCTCTTAAGAGTTACCAAAGTCCTAACAGTTTCAGCATTGCTGAAAACTTCAAGTCCCAAGTCTTCTGAGATCTAAGGCAAACTCATAGCTGTAACCCCCTGTACAAATGAAAACAAAGTTAAATACTTCCAACATTAAATGTCACAAGATAAACATTACCATTCCAAAGGGTACAAACAGGGAGTACAAAGGAATGGGACCAAAGCAAGTTCAAAATCCAGTAGGGCAAACATTAAGTCCTTGTTCCACACTCAGCATCTGAAGCAGTCTGGTTGTGAGCTCCAAAGGGCTTGGGTGACTCCACTCCACTGGTACTTCCAGTGGTTTTAGCTCCCATGGTTTCTCTCTTGGGCAGGCTTTACTCTTTCCTTGCAGGTTTCCTTAGGTAATCTATGCTCCTGGCTTTTCCAAATTTTGGGTTCTCCATTGCACCTTTGGCTTCACACCTACAGTTTCACATACTGCCTTTTCAGGGGCACACTGCTTGGCCTCCCGGTTCCTCTGAAATTTAGGTGGAAACCTTTTTAACCTCAGAACTTGTGCATTCTCCATGCACTTAAAACTAGTGCCACATGGATATTGCCAAGTTCTCCTGCCAGCTGGGGCAATAGCCAAGCTTTTTCTCTCTTGGCTGTAGGGTTGAGTACTTGGATCACTGTGCACTCTGAACCTGATTATGAGGAACAGATTTTCTATGTCGCTGCCATTATGGAATGTGGTGCAGCCACCACCATTTTGGAGCCTCCTGTGGCCTCTGCTGCCATTCTGGAACATAGTGCTCTGCAGCTTTCTCCTCCAAGCAGTCTTTCCCTTTTGCAGTTTTGAGGCTGCAAAGGGTGGAAACCTGCTGTTTCCTGGGATGCCCCCAGGCCATCTTTTTTATTTCTCAGTTCTTCCTCAGCAATCGGAAGTCTCAACTCTATGTTTGCAGTCCACAGCTTTCTGGAGGCAGGAAGATCACAAGTTAGACCCCAGGCTGGGCAACCTAGCAATTTACTAATACCCTGTCTCAAATAATTAAAAATGGGGTGGGGATATAGCTCAATATAAAGGCCCTGTATTCAATCTTGAATACTATTTTAAAAAAGAAGAAGAAATAAGATCCTTTGGAATTTTTAAAATATTTTCATAGCCATTTCTAGGATATAATTGCATAATGATTCAATTCATTTTCAAATATTGCTGGGCAAAATCCTGTGCTAGAGGCAAGGAAGGACATAAAGATTAGACAGCAGTCACCTTACATTTATAAGAGAAATAAGAACCAGCCCTCACAAATCTCATAAAATAAAAGAGAGAATATTCACTAACTCATTTGTTGCGGTCTGTATTGTCCTGATACCAACACCAGACAGAGATACAAGAAATGCAAGAAAACTGTCAAACAATAGCCCTTATAAATACAAATTTTTTCAGGAAAATACTAGCAAACTGATTGGGAATTTGAGGCCAACCTGGGCAACATGGGAAAATACAGCCTCTAAAGAAAGAGGAAGAGGAGGGAAGGAAGGAAAGGGAAGAAGAATGAAGAGGAGGAAAAAGAGGAGAAAGGAGGAAAAAGTTGTTGTTCTAGGCAAAAATGAGATCACTAAGAGAAATTGTGTAGTGTAAGAACTGAACTAAGGATAAAACCGTGATGGCACAAAAATGTCTAAGGACTTGATGGCAGGAACATAGTTGAAGATTTATTGAAGGAGTGGTCAGAGAGATAACATAAGAGCCAGAACTAGATATTCTAGAAACTAAAAAGAGGAAGAAATTTCCAAATGAGGAGGAGTATCTAAGAAGGCAGTTACTGAGCAAAATCTATTGACTTTGGCAATTAGGAGATCATTAGTGAGAGAAATTTCATTTTTCTTCCTACAGTGAGGGTGGTAGTATTTGTTCTTGTCATTATTTTTCCATTTAAGAAAGAAGAAAGATTTTAAAACAAAGCAATGGGTCTTTAATTATAGAACATCAATATGCAAAAGTCTGTTAGGCTAATTCATTTAGACTAAAATAATATCCCCTTTGTAATTATTATAAAAGTTGTCTAAGGCCAACTTTGTATATTAATATGAATAAATTAAGAGTAATTTTCATAAATCAGTCATATGCTACAAGACCAGATAGGTTTTTTTTTTAAAATTTTGTTTTGGTAATCCTTTATTAATTCCAACTATATGTGGACTCCAGGAGGTTGCAGTAGAAGGCTGAGCTAGAGAATTTCGTTTGATTATAGTACATGGTCTTAGAGTATTTTTCCTATCCCTGCCTGTAGTAAAATGAACAAAAATTTAAGAATGCAGAGTTCTAATATCCAGGAGTACTTATTTTTTTCTTTTTAATTCCTTCAACCTTGATATGCGTTAGAATTTGCTTATGAACATCATAAGTTCAGACTTGAACTCTTCCTCTAGGTCACACAGCTATTTAGTTGTCTATTATGCTTCCTGATAAATTTTTCTATATCAACCAGTGATGAAATTTGAACTTTTGTTCCAAGGGAATATTTCTGTACTAGTCAGTCATTCATTATACTGATATATTAGCCAAACATTGACTGACAAATTAATCTACAAAAAGCAATTCAGAAAGAAATAATTGGGTCTCTCCTGCAGCATAAGAAGTTCATATTTAAGGAAATTTTCATACTAAAGCTATGTAGTTTTCTGCCTTATAAAACAGGGATAATACCATCTATTTCTTAGGGTTACTAAAAAAAATCAAGTGAGTACTTTATAAGCCTTAAAACACTAAATAGTACTTTAAATACTAAACATTATTAATTTTTCTGTTTTATTTCCTGTTTTCTGAAATACCAAGGCATGTTTCTTTTCAATTACTACAAGAAATTGGCCTCTAATAGCTGAGGAACAGGGATTGAGGGTGCTGAAAGCACAATCTTGTCTACGGTTTCCAATCCCAATCTCTCTCTCTCTCTCTCTGTACTGGGGATTAAATCCAGGACCTTGTACTGAGCTACATTACCAGCTCAACCTTTTCCTTTAGCTTTTTTGAAACAGAATCTAGGTTACCCATGCTGGCCTTAAATTTATAACCTTCCTGTTTTAGCTTCCTGAGTAGCTGTGATGTTTCTAATTTTTAAAAAATTCAGTTCAACTGTGTTTATACTTTAAAGATGGCTCAAGACCCTGGAAGTTTATGGCTTTTAAAATGAATTTGTTTTTGGTATAAAGTTTATGAAATTGTATAAGATACATAAAAATATTGTAGCTATTGAAGGAAACTTACATGTAATCTTTTCTGTGTTGAAAAAAGTGAAATTTATAGCTTACCTTGGTTCAGCATTGAGTTAGTCATCTATTACTAATGCAGGATATTACTGTCTATCAAGAATTCCTGGGTTAGAATCTTGCCCAGAGCTGTCAACTTCCTAGACTAATGAAATCCCAGAATAGTTCTCTATTTAATAGAATTTTATTGCATATCTATTATGTGTCAGGCACTATAATAAGTTTATCTCTACATTTTTATTCAGGTATTTTTAACATTTTAAATAAAATGTAAGTACTATAACTGGTAATTAAATCTGTAATCAGTAGAAAATAAAACTTGAGCATGTAAATGTAGTAGAATAAAAAAGGGATTAATTTATGACCAGAATCTAGAGCTTCAGTTTTCTAGTTCATTTTTATAGTGAGTAATAAAATGTCACATAGAAAACATATTAATATCTTGGTAAAATTATTAACTGATGCTTCTGAGAAAATCACCTATATCTCTCTCTTTACACTATTCTCTGAGCTTCCAAAGAACAGGAGTTAATAGCAACTCACAATTTACCAAATTCTTACAATGTTCATCATAACAACTCTATAGCAACTTTTTATAGGCTTTAGCAACTTACTCAAAATCATACACTGATAACTGACAAACCTCAGCATGACTTTGTAATCAATGTTGTTTCCCATGATTCCATCCTGTTCCCAGACCCAGGGATGGTCAACTGGCTATTTAGAAATGCTATTGATGCCGAAATAAATAATGGATAACTTTCTTCTTGTATTTTGCTTGACCAGAGAATTCTTGTTCCTAAAAAAAATTTTTTTTAGTTTTTTAAAAATAGATTTAATCTGAAAATATTGACTAGCTTATATTATATTGCAAAATAAAATTCATTTCTACTTTTTTTCCTTTGCAGACTTTCATCATGTTTCTGTATATCCAAAGAAGGAACTCCCTTTTTTCATCCATTTTACAGCAGGACTATGTTCTTCTACAGCAATGATAGCTCTTCTCACACACCAATTTCCTGAAATCATGGGTGTTTTTGCTAAAGCTGTAAGTATGATCTCAAGGACTTGCATAGAGTATTTGTAAAGCACACAAGAAATCATCTCTGACCTGTTTGTGATAACTCAGATGAGCAGTAGAGATATTTGTAAAGTTACTGGCATAATATGCAAACGTAAGTTTCTGGTGACTTGAACTATACTTCTGTTGCTTAAAAGTTTAAAGAATACAGTGCTATGACATTATAAATTTGTTTTTTGTAGATCATCTTTGGTGATAGACTTCATTCATTGCTAGAATAATCCAACTCTTTTTTGCCTAGAGCATATTTTATTTGGTATTTAAAAAATTTCAATATTTTGTAACCAAACCTTTTGATTATTCCATTTAATGATAGCATTAGTTCTAAAGACTTACTAAACTTTATATTAAAGAGGATGGAGAATAAGTAGATAAGATCTCCCCAAGTATAGAATATATTTTATATTAAAAGTTTTGCCCAGTTACAGTGTGTATATCTTCTTATTGATCTCCCTCCAGCTTGGACATAGAACCATGTGTATGCCTTTATTTTAACTGCTTCCTCATTTCCTGACACAAGAAGTACTTGAGGACTAACTTTAAATAGGGTTTCCCTTGACTATTCGTAATGTCATTGGCTCAAGGTAAAATTATCACAAACAATTCCCTTTATGTCTCCTAAATGCATCTTTCTTATACATCTTTATAATTTTACTGGGTAATAAGCAGTTAAAACTCTCAAAGAAAATAACTCATTTTACTTCCAAATAAAAACTCTGAGAACCCTAGAAAAACTAGTCCTTGCTTGGTAATGCATATTTTTCTCTATGTGACTCCATTCTGAGTCAGTATTTTCCTCCCAATTTCTTTCCTTGCCTTAAGAATATTTTGTTTTGTGCCTTACAGATTAGTTGGCTTTATTCTGGCACCATGGTTAGAACACTGGTTTCCCATTTTCCCAGGTCGACTGTACAGTATGTTCAGTTGCCACTGGCTGTAGGCCTAGGAGTCTAAGTATGTGTTTGATTCTAGGTCAGGTGTCAAGAAGAATGACTTTCTACTGTTTTTCAGGGAGTATAGATATTTGAGTTGGAAAGTGACTATTCTATTTCCTTTTCGTGTAAAAAAGAAGCTTCGTGATTAACTATGTTGTAACTCTGTTGTTTGCAAGGGTGCTGGTTAGGGAGTGAATGCACCTCAAATTGAAATTATATTATTGTGTAATCCTTCATGGACAAAAAATGGAGTAGAAAGGGAAGCCCATCAATTTTAGCAGCTGGGGGAAAATTCACAACTGTGTATTTTAAAAACATAAGCAAGCATTGGGAGAAATGGTTTGTGAATTTCTCTCAGGCAGTAGAGTGGGAAGGAAGAGAAATAGAACTAGGAGAGAGATCTAAAATCTGGAATGGATATGGAGCAACTGTCAGTCGTGTAGTTCCATGATGTATAGCTAAAATTAATATGGCATGTACTTATTATATGCTCTATCCATCAATGTTGGTTTGCAGTGACTGCCTTTGCCTCAGAGTCACTAATGGCACCAAGAAGAGCCTTTAAGATTACATCATATAAGTTCCTTAGCACTCCTCTAGCAGAATCTGAGAATGAAGAATTACATATTTTAAAGTGGAAGCTTTTTTAAGACTGAAAGTTATTGATACATTGTGATTCTAGTTGATGTACAATAAACAAGCATTTACTCACTTAACTTTTGGTTTTTATGTAGTGGGTGATAAAATTTAAAATGTCACTGACAGTGAACTTTTACAGCCCATATTTTAACCTTATGGCATTTACATGTACATTTTAAAGTTCTAAAAGACAAATATTTACTGGTAGTATGATCAAACCAGTACCTGGCATGCAGCAGTTTCAAAAGCAGGTCCCATTTAAGAGTTAACAGAAAATGATGACAAATATGGGAAGTCTCCAGCTTTTAAACACAACCTATAAATGCCCTGGCAGACAAACAGCAAGAGAACTAGAGTTTCAAGTTCTACTTCTGCACTACTTCGTAAGGTGTGGTTTATATCCCAGAGGTCCAACTCTCACCCAGGAGCTGGTAAAAAATGCAGAGCCTCAGGCACTACCACACACTTCCTCAACCAAAATCTGCATTTTAACAAGATCCCCATGTTATCCTGTGTGCACATTTAAAGCTTGAGAAATCTTGCTGTATTCTCTCTTACCAATCTTTGCAATGTAGAACATCTCAGTAGTTCCACTCATCCAAATGGAGAAGGGGCAGAATCACAGTGATTATGGGTAGAGACATTGGAGCCAGCTTTGCTTTAAATTCCATCCCTGACACTTATTGGCTGTGCAGCTTCAGGTAAGTTATTTCATTATCTCTATCCTTAATTATAAAATGAGAATAGTACTGCTGCATAGGTTTGGGTGAAGGATAAATGAGTTGAAATCTATCAAGCATTGCTGGGGATTTAGCTCAGTGGCACAAGCGCCTGCCTGGCAACAAATGTGAGGTCGTGAGTTTGATCCCCAGTACAAAAAAAAAAAAAAAATTCTATCTATCTATCTATCTATCTATCTATCTATCTATCTATCTATCTATCTATCTATCTCAGGCACTTAGAACTATGTCTACCCATTGTATAAAGTAGGTATTAGCTGTTCTTCCTTCTCCTTGTCATCCTTATCACCAAAGTGCAGCTATAAAGGAGTTCAGTCCTAACAGTAAGCTCAAAATGCATTTTCCCATAACAACTGAAGCATGAATGGTAGTTCGGTGTTATTTGAATGATCCTATTAGCGTCATACTATTAAAACTATACATTTGCTACAATATGTATATGTTGAACACACAAAAAAAAATGTTTCAAGTTCCTGCCACAGGCAACTCTACTGATAAGTTGCAAGCTCTCTATGTTCGGATTTTCAATTAAATCAGATATCTGATGACCAACTGAAGTAGGAACTGGTGAAGTATATTTGAAACATACTTGTTCTTCTATTTAGTAAGACAAAATCATTTAAGGAAATTTCCTAAATTTTTTCACTGTTACTTTTGTCTCTTCCTTATCTAATATCTTTTTGGTGTTTTTCTTGTTTGTTTTTTTGTATGTTGAGACATGGTCTCACTATGTAGTTCAGGCTGGCCTTGAATTCACTATATAGCCCAGGCTGGCTTGAAACTCACTGTGATACTCTTGATTCAGCCTCCTAAGTGCTGGGATTTCAGGCATGTGTCACCACACCTAGCCTAGTATCTCTTTGTATTAGCTTACATGGTGAAACAAATTCAGTCTGAATTTCTCAAAAGGTATTTATTATAAAAACTGCTTTTTTATGATACCAGGCACTGAAGATTAATGATTTTTAATAGTTCTCACTATAATTAGATTTAGATAAATGGAAGGGAATAAACTAGAATGGTTAAAGATTGTAATGCTTCTTCCTTTGCATAGTATAAGGATATAGGGAATAAAATTTCATATTTACCAAATTAGGGGTTTTTTCTCTGATTTTTCTTCTGGCTGAGATGAAAATCTGGTTTGACATTAGACATAGAGCAATGAAAAGTTGCATAAATCCCTAGAGATGTGGAATGTGCTGATATCAGAGCTGATGCTCTCCAAGGCCAGAATTCCTGAAAAAGAAAAAATTGCTTTTAAGTGGTAGGTTATTTTCTCACCTGCTTTGAAGCCTGCTGGGTTAAATATGAGAGTTCAAACTAAGGGTAGCCAGCAAACCAACTGAACTGGAATCTGATTCTGCTTATCTGAAAGGAGCTTCTTTATTTAACAGCAGCTCTGCCCTCTCCTTAGAGAACCAATCTTCATGTACTCAGGCCCCTTTCATTTCTCTCTTGCAGAGAAAGCTTTCTTTTAAACTAAGGCTTGGAAGGGTGTTATCACAAAAGTGAAGACTTAAAGATGGTCTTTGGGGATTTCACTAACTTACTGATGAGTTCAGGCTTGAGGCATGTGACTTTAGTGATTTGAATTGAGAGGTGTGTTTGAATGTAAAAGTCCCAACTTAGATTTTAACTAAATAGGGCAGTCTTTGCCCTTGTGACAGAAAAAAACGTATGGGTAAAGTCAAGAATAAAGAAGATTTCCAAATAAACTGTCTATTTTACTAAGGCAAAACTTTGTTGAGTTTCACTAGATGCATATTGTAGCTGTGCTGGGGTGGGAATGGACCTTGCTTCCACATATTTCTACTAATCTTTATGTGGGAAAATGTGGTTGGACATGCCAATGATGAATTTCTGAGCAACTCATAATTGGCTGGCTTCACTGTAACTAGGGCCTTACAATCTGCTTGATTAATTCTTTAAGGACTACATTAGCCAAGTTGCATGATTTCCAAAGATATAGAAGGTCAGATGTTATACTAACAAAGGACCTCTCCACAGAATGTCTCACTGGGGTTTCTTCAGGCCCTTCATAAAAATAATTAAAATTTTTCTCCACAAATTACATTTTAAAATAAGCAAATATAAATGCCAAATGTCTTTTGTTGAATACTAAGCACAATTTTTGGAAAAGTTTATCCATTATTCTCATTATTTTTTCCAGGGCAAAGATCATCTTAAGAACTAGGAGAGTTGATAGACAATTATATGTTGATATATAATGGTAGAAAAATATATGATTTTTAAAGGTTTTAAGCTTTTCAACTGTAACAACATGAAAATTGTTCATAGGAGAAATTTTTTTAAATTTTTCATCTGACTTTATTAATGCTAAAAACCTGTGATAGTTGCATACTTCTTAACACATAAGGCCACATTTAGAAATTAAATTGACAAAGAAAGTTTCTTTGCTTTGAAAATGGATTCATTTTTAGTTCATAAGGACTAGTAAGTTTTTTAAACATTTTGAATTGTAACAAAGCTTATATCCCTCTAAAGTACATATTGTTCTCTTCTCTACTATTTCCACAGTAATACATTGGAGGTGTTTCCCAGAGACCATAAAGATAATCAAAGGAGCCTGTTGTGAGACTGGTCAACAATTTTGAATGTTTACATTTTTGTTCCATCGTTAGTGTCTCAAAAATCTATGTTTTGGCAGTCTGGCATATCCAATTTTTATTTTATTAAGTTGGATATTTGTAGCAAGAGAAAAGATTTTCTCTACTTCTAATAAGAGTATTTTCATCCCTCATCCTCACTGTTTCTCTTCAAAAGAAAAAATCCAGACTGAGAAATTTGTGAAATTGCTAACACTCTTTATTCAAATGTTTTTTAAGTGCTGAACTCTTCAAAACAGGAGAAAAAGGTAATGTGCTTTTTAATGCATGTATATATCCTTTTCTCAGAGTTTAAGTTGAAGTTTGTGGAAAGCACGCTTTCTATTAACATATATGTGTGAACTATGAAGTTCATAAAAGTTCTCACTGAATTTGTTTGGCAGCCGTATATTTAATAATTTTTCTCCCTCAAACTGTAAGTCTCCATTTTAAAGTTTATGATATCCTCTCACCAACTGCTACTAATATATTTATAGCTAAATCATTAGTACTTAGGGCACATGGACTATTTAGCAGTTTTTAAAAGAGCTATGCTTAGATATTAATGAAAATCATTCATTCTAAACCCATTACACTGTTACTATTAGAATTTACATTAGAAAATCTACTGATCTTTGTTTTAGAATACACATTTGTCTAAATAAAAATCAGTTCTCTGAACAAAACAAATAAAAGGGTACAAAAGAATCTTAAAATCTTGAAGAATAGCTTTTCTTTTTAACATTTTGAGTTTTCTACCCTTCTCTAACCAGTCAAATTTCTTTCTTTCTTTTTTTTCTTCTTTTGTTTTGTTTTTTTTTAGGCAGTCTTACTGTATAAATCAAATTGGCCATGAACTCACTATGTAGTCCAGGCTGGTTTTGAACTTGCTGTTATCTTCCTGCCTCAGCCTCCCAGAATGCTAGGGATACAGCCATATGCCTCCATGCCTGGCTTCATATGTCTAAAGCTCAAAAGAACTATAAATTAGAATTCTAGTGTAAATTAAGAGTAACTTGAACTTTAATTAGTTCTTGTCTTTTTCTTTTTAAGAGCTTATATCATTTGTTCTTATTGAACAAGAGATTATTATCTTCCTGTTATAGATGGAAAGTTTAAGTCATCAAAGCTAAGTTAAATGCCTAAAACTTCATAATAGATAAGATAGTCTATTAATTTTAATCATGATAGATATATTTTTCAATAATATATTCACAATTTACATCAAAACAAGTAAAGAATAAATTTCAAACTAGATACAGTAATTCTATGGGGATATATAATGACTGAATGGTGATAGTCAAGTGGCTTTGCTACAGTAGTCTTCTCCTGTAAGGGTTGAATTTGAGCCAGTTATGGTGACACATGCCTGTAATCCCAGTGCTCTGGGAAGCTGAGTCAGGAGGAATATAGGTTGAAGCCTCTCTGGGCAATCTTAGTTGCTTGGTGAGACCCTAGCTCAAAAATTTAAAAAAAGGTTTGGGGGTGTAGCTCAGTATGAAAGTCCTAGGTTCAGTCCCCAGGAAACCACCCCCTAAAGTTGAATTTGGAGAAGAGTTTTAAATGAAAAAGCTAATGTGGATGGCTAGCAAAATCAAAAGAGTATTTAGATTGTACATATCCTTACTACAAAGGCAAAGATCTCAGCAGCCAAATAAATACTGCCCAAGGAACTCTACACAGTATCTGTGTCTATTGGAAGAATTCTAATATAAAGAGTGTACATTTGAGACCAGGAATTTAGCTCAGTGGCTTAAGTGCCTGCCTGGCAAGCATGAGGTCATGAATTCAATCCCTTTTACCAAAAAAAAAAAAAAAAAAAAAAAAGTGCATATTTGCTTTTCAGTCTTTTAAACTGCATCACTCCAGTTACATTCCTCTTCTCACTAATTAGCCATGAAGGAAAGAATGCTATATGGTCATTTATGTAACATACTCAAATAACTTCAGCCTTTCTAATGCCTGACTTGTAAGGTGATTCTGCAGAAAACAATAGGCCCTGGTTTATAACTATGCAAAGGGAATTTGATTGACTTTCTGAAATAGTTTAGAACTGTTTTAATGTAAAATTATAAGGACCGGAAATTTAGCTCAATGGCATAAGCACCTGCCTGGCAAGCACTAGGTTGTGAGTTTGATCCCCAGTTCAAAAAAAAAAAATTATAAAAGTAATCTTGCCAGATGTAGTGGTGCATGTCTGTAATCCCAACTCTTGGGAGGTTGAGGCAGGAGCATTGCCATGAATTTGAGGCCAGCCTACATAGTGAGACCCTGTGTCAAAAAAATATATATATATATACTCTCTCTCTCTCTCTCTCTCTCTCTCTATATATATATATATATATATATATATATACATAGATAGATATTATGTTTCAACACCAGTCTTCTTTCAATATCTAATATCCAAAAGTGTAAGAAGGATTATGGGGGAGAGTTTAACTAACAGAATAAACTTGTGGTCTAAAATATCATAATTTGTTGGTATTTTTTAATTTTAATTTTTACTAAAGAAAGATTTTGGGTAGAAGTTATACTTCTAGTAGTTGTGTCTATAGGTAAGAAACTTTCATGTGTTTTTTAATGATAATGGGGTCTCAATAAAAGATTGGATTTTAGTGGTATTTTAGCTGAATCTGAGGGGAAGAAATTCTCTTTCTAGTAACATTCACATTGCCTTACGTCCACCTTGATAGCAGCCAGCCTCAAGAAAAGAAATTATTTGGGCTTCAAGTAATGCTCAAAAAAATTGAGAACAGATATTCAGAGAATTTATACCACGTAAGCTCCTTCTGACCTCATCTTGTAATTTCAAGTATTCTAAAAATGAAATATGTATGTACTCTTCAAAAGTGTAGAGAAAGGTTGTATTCCCTTCTCTTTTAGCACACTTGTAGCTAATATGAGAGAGACAGAGACTGAGAAAGAGACAATTTGGGAGAAAATTTGAGAAGGAACATATTCTCACACTCTGTTAGGGACTTGCCAGCTCTTGTTCTCATCTATTTAATATGCTCCATTCCCAATTTCTTTCTGAAACCAAAGTTCAAGTTTATACTCCCAGGTAGCAACAGCTTTACAATTAAATTTTAATCCCTCTGTGTTAGACTCCTACTAGAGTATAGCCACAGCTGTTCTTGGCAGGCAAACACATTGCTGTTTTTCCTTCAGTCATAGTGAGATAGAAAAATGTTCTCTGGCTGGGGCATGGATGAAGGCACTTTACTAATCTTATACATAATTCATCCCTGGTTGCTGGGGTATTCAAAGTTGAAACTTTTCCTTCTGATAAAATTCAGCTGGATTTTTAAAAATTTACTTGAGTCTGATCTCTTTGGGGGCTTAGTTCTTAGTAACAGCCAGGGGATTCTAATTCAGCTAAGTCCTGGCTGTGAAGATTTTTCTTATTAATTTGCTTTTGGTTTATTTTTAGCTATTGTAATACCACCTTGAAGATACACAACAAAACAAAAACTACTGGAACATGCAGTTTAGAGAGTCACTTAGTATAGCTTATTGAATACAAGGACTCCAGTAAACTTAATTTGTTATCAAAGTTTAGGTTTTAAAAAGCCTCAGCATTTGAAATTATGTTATTATATAACATGCTGTAATATGCTAATAATTGTAACACTCTATACGTCTTTGAGTTTTGAACTCATTGCATTAAGATATTACTACTAATGGACTTATTTTTTCATTCTTTCATTCAATGAACAAATATTTATTGGGTACCTTTATAAAATATAAAGTACAATCCATATTTCAAGTAGCTTATAGCCTAGTGATAGGGGTCTTCAGAAGGGCATGTAAATGTATTAATATAAAGTAAAGGCTACTGCCACAATAGATTAGTTCATCTTTTCATATTCATATAATTGGAAGTGACTGATAAGTTACTTCAAGTACCTTTCATAAAGTAACCCAAAAAGTCAATCTAGACTCATAGCAGGCCCTTCCTTTCAAAGAATTTATTTGGTTAGGGTTCTTTTAAGCCAAACAAGAAGATACAGAAGAAAATGTCTTTATTTTGCTCTTTTTCAAATATGTAACATGTAAGAATTTCATCTTTATACTGAGCTGCCAAAGATCATGTTTTTGTAAACAGGACGTTTATGTGAATATTTTAAATTGTATCAAAAAAAAAACTATGAAGAGCTCCTCAACTGAAAATTTATCCAAGAAATATCTGACTTCACATTTACACAGTAACTGCCATAAAACAAAAGCCTCTTTGCCTATACCTTTTCCTCTTTTGTATCCTCTCATTCATAATAATGACAGATTACTAGGGACTAAGGGCCATCCTGATTTTAAAAATGAAATAGTGTGATGTCATTGTGAAGAAGAATGGAATGGAACTAAAATTGACTGGTTCTTTATATGAGAGAGAGGGAGGGAGAAAAAGAGAAAGGGCCACTCTGAATTTTCAAAAACTCATTTGTTAATGTCAGAGTTGCATCCTGCAGTCACTGATTCTGAAAACAGGCACACATCATGTTAATTAAAATAAAAGAATACTGGTATTATTGGGATAAGGCACACAATAAGTTTCCTTTGCCTACTCTTTAAGCTGAATTTTGTCTATCAATTCTACATCCTTGGCAATTCTTCTTTAGAAGAGGAGCCACCCGGATGGTTTCTCTCCAAGCAACTAAAAAATATTTCATATTTTTACTGGGCTGTCCCAGTCAAATAACATATACTAACTGGATTACTTGGGTTAAGACCTTGGGAAACATGTTTTAAAACAGAACCTGTCCTTGAGAATTTTATACAAATTAGACATGTAATCAATGAATATGGAAAAATGATTGAGGCGCATGGAGTAAAAGAGCAGGCCAAATGTAAAGCAGTGATGGCAGGCCTTTTAGAGCTTTCAGTGATACAAACAGCCACTGTGCCATGATTGCTATAGGTTTGCCACCAACCTTCTGCAGCATTGAAGAATTCATTGATTTAAATCAGGGTTGTAGTTGAAGAAAAAGTGGAATGATTGAAACAATGACTTGGAGGTAGAAGGCTGAGGATCAGGCTTTGAAATTTACTGGTGACAGTGTTTCACTTGCAATCCATCTGAGCTTCCAGACCTACTGGAATAAGCAGAACCTATTATTCTTTGGACCGGTTAACAAAAGGCACACCTCTAGGTGGTGAGTAAGATGCATGATGACATCTTTCAATTCAGTTTAATTTGTAGTGTGATGGTTAAGGAGGCACATTTGTATTTCTAGGTGATAATCCACTTTCATCCATTCAGTTGTGTTCCTGTTTATACTGGTGACTGTGTCCATTCACTAACATTAGTCATCCACAGACTTAAGTAAACTTGAGGAGAACATGTGAGGAAACAACCATCTCCCATAGGACTTGTTGAAGATAAGGAACATAGTTACTTAGTCTTCTCTCTCTCTCTCTCTCTCTCTCTCTCTCTCTCTTTTTCATATTTACCTTTGATATGATTACTATATATCTCTGGTTTTGCCTTAAATTCCATATTGAATTTTTTAAAATAGTTTTTTGAGCAATAACTTTTTCCTGTTGTTTAACCGTCATACAAGTTAAGACTTCATTGTAGGCCTATTTTATATTAGCTGCTCTGGGAGAACAGATGAAAAATAATAAATCAGTTAGATATTCTATGAAGATTGAAATCCATTGCATTCAGAAATGTAAATAAAATAACCAGCATGAGCAATCAGCTTATGTCAGATTCCATAGGTTTCTATTACATAGGGAAATTATAGTGCAACCTGAAACATTCATGGTGGTGTCATAGTTGAATGTAAACCCTTGAGCTTTTCTTTTGTGAAAGGTTTCAGAAATCACCTTTTATAAACTACCAAGGGGAAGGGAGAAAACTAAGATGATAATAACAAATGCTATCACTGTTAGTGGCTGCCTCCCTTCTACCGCCAAACAGTGCCAGTTAAGTAAAGCATAAACCTAAGATACTGCTTACTTTTTAGCTTATTCAGTGCATACAAAAATATATATACTCAATGTCATGCAGAGAAGTTTGTTAAAAAGTGTGATGGAAGCCTGGGAAATAGCTGTTTTTACCTTCAGTAAATTCTAGAAATCAGAAATTAAATTAGAGATCATGAAATGAAAATTTGTCTTTCATCTTTGGCTGCCACTCCAGTGCTCTATAGTAGACTAGAACTATTTCCTTATTTATTAGTGAAATGGTTTTGCTGTCTATAGCACTCTTTTGCAGCTCCTCTATATTCACTATGGCCTCAGATACGTTAAATTTTCTAGCCACAAAAATCTAATATAACAAACAGAATTTTGGGGTACCAGTTGTTTTAAATGTGGGAAAGAGGAAAAGAAATATGTTTTAATTTCTTAATGTACATTTAAAATGTGTTTCTGCATTTTAATTTCTTAAGAGTTTGGTTTGAGTGATATCATATTCTGAACCCAGAAACCTACAATAATTATTTTATTACAATTATTACAATAATTAATTTTTACAATTTGGGATAGAATATTTAATATTTGTACTTAGCCCATAATTTCAAATGATAGGGACATATACTTAATAATATATAGCATTTTGCTGACCTTTGCAATACATCTCTTTTGGTCAAATGTATCAAATGAACTTATCCTTGTGCTTTCCCATAGGTTTCTTGGTGTTTATTAACATAGATCAAGATCTTTGTGACTTTATAAGGGACTCTAAACCATTTGACACTTTAGGTACATAAATCATCACACATTATGTAAGCTTTGATCTCAGCATGTAATTTCTCTGTATTTTCCAATGTATACAATGTGTATTTTCTTGAAACTCATTGCGTATTACTTGCATATTCTTGTTTCTAAGGTTTGGTACATACCAGTTCTTTCTATTTAGAACACCTTCTGCCGAATACCCTCAACCATCAACCACTTCATGCTAAAGTCACCTCCTGGAGAAAGCCATCTCTGATTAATCTTACTCACCTAATTCTTTTAAGACTTCTATTTCTCTGTGTGTGTGTGTGTGTGTGTGTGTGTGTGTTTCTGTACACTGTCACCCTATAAGCTTAGTGATACCAGAAATGATGATCTTCCTCCATTCCTTTGCCTTTATTCTACTACAAAGGTCTACTGATGACCTTTACAATTCCCTCAGAGTTCTAGCCCATCTTTAGTACTCTTTCATTTTACTTTAGATTCCTAGAGAAACAAGGCTTGTGATCAGGGATTGGCCTCTACCTCAGCATGAGTGTGGCAGCCTGCTGAATAGGTCCCTACAATGGGAAGGATTTAACCATTTGGTTTGATAATCTTTGTATTCTATTCAGATACCTACAAGAAGTAGATGTAAGACCAAGAGATGGGAATAGGAAAATTTCCACTGAGAGCCATTATCATTTTCCTTTCTTTTTATACAAGACCTATGAAGCTGCTGTCGTCGTCAGCAGCTCCCCTACACTCTCCTGCTCTGCCTCTTTTCCAGGAGTCAGGGTTAGTTTAAGAAAAAGCCTTTTGCTAGAAGCCATGACCTCGTACTTTTATCCCCTCCATCTGGTGTGCGGCCTCATGGGGTTGTGCTGCTATGCAGGAGGTGAGCAATGGAATTCTTTAGATGATGACTTCTGAGCCCACATGCGGAGGCAGTGGGGGTGGGAAGCAGGCAGAGCAGTGAGAGCCAAGATCGATGGACCAAAAAGTAAGGTTTGCAAGGGGAAAAATCCTGACTATAGGTAGACTGTTTTCCTGAGGTGTTCTTCTGCTAGCTCAAGCAGGGGCCCAGGTCAGGGAGCTGTAGCTTCTCAGATCTGTGATTGATGAACATTATGTTCCTGCTACTTTCCCCTCTGCCTTCACAGTTGGGGTGCACCAGTGGGATAGGTAGGATATTCAGGGCTTTTGCTGTCTTTAATGGAATGCATTCCAGGGCCAATAGGAAAGGGTTCTCCTTGCAATACTCTCTTGGAGCTGCTTTTTCTGTCTTGCACCTAAACAGAGGTCCACATTTTGAATGAGGGTAAAAGGAGGGGTTGTGAGCAGCAAGGTTTTTTTTTTTTTTTTGACTTTTTGAGATAGATTTTGCTATGCAGTTTAGGATGACTCATTATGTAGTCCAGGCTGGCCTCTAACTCACAGCAATCCTCCTGCCTCAGCCTCCTGAGTACTGGGATTTACAGGCATGTGCCACCATGCCTGGCTTAGCAGCAAGTTTTTGATCAAGTGAAAATATGCTGTCTGTCCTATCTCACAGGGATTTCTGTGCAGGGTAGATACCCCTTATATTGGTGTAGATGAATTACTCATCTCAGGTATAAGTTCCAAGATCTTTAGTAGGCCATAAGTAGGCAACTGGCTTGGGCTAGAATGCATATTTCTTAACACTTTCATTCTCTGTTTTTTACTAAGCCAGGGATTGATATCATTTTTTAAAAGAATGAAGTTTCAAAGGAAATTCTAATGCATACCATAGAGCCAAAGTCTTAAAATTCTTCTCATGGCTTTTCATGACTACTTCCACTCTTGTACACATACAGCATCACTTGAGAAGAATTACATAAAATCAAAACAAATTTTAATGTTTATCTGAAAGGAGGGAAAAGAACTACAAAAAACTAGAAGCCAGAGTTGTTTAAATGTGGAATACTTTGTAATCCCTTGATAGTCATGATGATGATGGCTAAAGTAGTAAAAAGGGTATTTGTTGAGTTTCAGGAAAGCATACACTGTTCCTTTGTAAACTACTCAGATATACTCTCCTGGCAGTCCTGGAACTTCTGTTGGTCTTGAACGCTTTGTAGCAATTTCTGTTCTGAGGATGCCAGTACTCTGGCACTCCTACTTGTAGGTATCCTCAGGCTGTGATTTGTACACAGAATTTGAAGTCAGAAGACCTTGGCTTGAGTTCTGGCTAGACTACTCACTGTCCATGTCATCTCGGACAAACCTCTGAATCACTCTCATAAAATGAGGGTAACCATCCTCACAGAGTTGAGAAGGTTACATATATAGGACACCCATGGAGTATTACCTGAAACCTGTCAATCAGGACAGGTTTTCAACAAGATTTCTGGGAAATCTTAGTTCAGTGCAGTAACTGTGATGCATTACCACAGTAAAGGTACTGTTATGTCTCTTCCAGTACCTCTCTCTTATGGAAATCATCCCAAGAACCCAAAGCTATCCTATTTTCTAACCCAGTAAAAGTTAAAAAGAGTAATAGGTCATAAGCAGGAAGCTTAGCAATTATATATACTTCATGCAGTTACAGGAAATTGCCCCTTGATTCAGAACACACAAGATGCATATCACTATCTAGAGCATCAACCAGAATTGAGAAATCATACAGCCTCAACCACTCTGGTTGGGTCGTAATTTTCCACCCTTGATCTCTTCAGTGTTCTTTCCCTTCTCAGGGGAGTACCAGTTTGAAAACCAAACATTTTCCTGCATGTCGATAATATAACTTTGTACTATTCCCTGGTTAGGAGTAGACTGTTGTGGGTTAGGAGTAGACTGTTGTGGGTTAGGAGTAGACTGTTGTTTTGAAGGATTTGTTGGTAATCTGTTTGCTTTTTTATTGCTGGAGAGTCCATTACAACTCTTATGCATCCTGAGGAAAGCTCTGTGTGTGTCCACATAGGTGCACCTTATGTTTGTGCCTGTGTGTCCTCATGATTGTACTCAGGCTGCCAGAAGTGAGGAAAGAATGAAAAGGAAGCATTTCTTTTTTTAACCAACATTTTTCAAAGATGCCCAACCCCCATAGTAGCAAGCAGTTCCCAAGTGGAGGGTGGGGGCAGAGGCCTCCACCAAGGCCATCAATAACCAGGTGTGAGCTACAGGTCTCTGTGTAATGTGAAGCTCTCCCGTATTTCATTTCTGCACCCAGGGGGCGGCTCTGCAGGATTGCTTACGGAGAACTCTGTGTCTGGCACCTCTCTCCGCAAGGCCCAGGCGCCCAGGGTCCCACCGACCTGCCCAGGAATGCATCACATTGTTCTCTGGTGCTGTAATTTGGCTGTAGGAGCTAAACTGAATGCCTCCCAGGGATGAGAAACATGCTCTTCCTGGCATCCTCCCTTCTTCACAGCTAGCTTAGGCTTCTCCATTATGACCACTGAGAGCATTTAAATAAAAAAAACCTCAGAAAGGCTAAGGGAGAAAAAAAAATCCTTATTATCTGTCTTCTATTAAGCCATGTAAAAACTCATGTCCTGCATGGATCTGAGAATTTGGCAAAGGACTTAGTGTTTGGTGATCTTGATAAAGGGATATGAGAGAAAGGAGAAGAAATACTGTAACAAGGAAGAACAGAAATGAAACACTGAGTATGTGTAAGTTAGAGCCATAAAACTTTTTGCAAACAGACCCATAAGGTAATATTTGATTTATTTTAATTAATCTGAAACCATTCACTTTTAAAGCACTTCTCTAAGCAAGAGTCTGAATTAGTGCCATTATTCAGAGAAAATAATAAAAGTCATTCTTATCTTTAGGGCTAAGTTAAGACTGGGATTCTTAAGAAAAACTATAGGCTTGCCACACTGAAGTACTTTAGTCATGTGGCTTCTTTAAAAAAGCATAGAGATAATATCTTTTAGGTTAACTTTATATCCAAATAGCACTTGCTGCAATCTATTATATTTTACATCAGAAGTTAAAAGAAATGAGGACCAACAAGGAGTGGAAGACAGGAGAGAGGCTAAGACACAGCTGGTAGAAAGAACAGACATCTATCAAGTGGAGGAGGATGGAAGAGAGGGCACTGACAGGCAGAATGAAAGAGTAGCAGCAGAATTAAATGGAGCCTTACTGCACCAAATAAAGTTCTCAGTTTTGTGACTTGTTCCAAATAAATTAGTTTTTGTTTGTATAATGCAGAATGAACGCCAGTTGTCTAAAGCCAATCGGAATGCAGAGGCGAGCTAAGGACTGAGAGAAAAAATTAATTGCTTAGCCATCTTTCCTTCTTGGGGCCACCCAGGTTCAGTAGTGAGGCTCAAAAAGACTATTTCTCTTGCTTATCAACCTCACTTTGCAAAATTCTGTGTGGACAGTTTTCTATTCTTAATCATTTAAAGGAAACTGCAGAACTTGTGTCCTTATAAACTAAAATGCATGATGCAGGACAAAAGCGCAGGCTATGTGAAATACTAGAAGAGGTCCACTCACTTCCTTCCACAGGGTGAGAATCACAAAGGAAAGGACACTAATTAGGGCACAGGCAGATTTAACTTCCCAAGGAAGACCTAAACCATCACTGATATAGTAATCTGGTTGTTCTTAGGAGAGCTGGCTGGGACCTGAGGTTCTTCCCAGCAGCCTGGTATACAAGGCAGTATCTTTAAACTTATTCTGTACTATTTTATTCAGACTCACCATGAACACCTTACCTCCCCACTACCCCCAAAGCTTACCTTTTCTTAATCCAAGCCCAAGATATCAGAAGCTCTGCTTTCCCCACTGTATTTCCCTCTACCCCAGCTCATCAGTTATCCAGTTGACTCTACTCGGCAAGGAAGACATTCCGTTAGCCTGACTCACTCAGTCTCATTTCTCCACAGGCATCCCCTCACCACAGACCACAAGGGCTCTTAGCTCATGTTTTGTGTTAATGGATTTAAAATTGGAGCAGATCCCCTCACCAAAAGAAAAACCACCCTAAACTCTCCCACACAGGTCTCAGCAGGTTACACAAATATTAGTCCTATCATCCAAATAAATCTGCCTCCGTGGCCTAAAGCTGTGGTTCTTCCAACCTTCTGCTGCCTGTGCAGAGTGAAGTTGCCCCACAAATATTTGAAGACCCTAAAAGATGTTGCAGAGGACCCTGGGAAAGGAAAGGGGGTCTTTATCTAGAATTCCATGTGTAAAGCCCTTAACCTAGAGCCTCTTGTCACAGTCATACAATTCTAAATTGAAAGTTCCTAGAGATTTATGATGAACTTGACTAGTTAAAAGCTTTGGTAAAAAGTATCTATCTGGATAGTTAAGAGCTTTGGTAAAAAGTATCTGGCTGGAGTCTGCAGCATAATGAAGTTTCAATATCTAAAATGAGTACATTTTACAGATGAGAAAATAGAGGCTGGGAAAATTTAATTGTCTTGATAAAAATAAAAACAAGTGACACAGCTGTAATTTCAATGCAGGTCTGTTATAACTGTAAATTTCTACATCACTCTGCTGTTTTAAAATATTAACAGGCAAGAGATAACCACTGTCAAAACACATATGTCAATTAGGACATCAGTTTCTAGACTCCCATGTCCTATCCTCCAGTTTACTAATGAGTCTGCTATCTTTAGAGACTCCACTATTTCACACCCAGTTAGGTAACATAGTAGCATAGAAGGAATCTTCCCCTATTTCAAATATGAATAGTATTAATCACCTGGACTTGGAGAGTCACTAAAGATTTGCTGAGTAAATAGGAGGACCTTCTAAGTTGTTACCACTTTGGCTCCAAGCCCCAGCTCTCTTTATGTAGACACTGGCTCCCACTCCTAGTTTCAAAGGTTAGGGCCCTCTCCTAAAGAATTACAAAAGTCAAGTTGGAAGCAGTGGCACACTCCTGTAATGCCAGCTACTCAGGAAGCTGTGACAGGACAGTCACGAGTTTGAGGCCAGTCTGGGCAACACAGCAAGACCCCATCTCAAAAGAAAAGAAAAAAATAAAAAAGGCCAGGGATATAGCTCAGTGACACAGCACCTGCCTGGCAAGCATGAGGTTGTAAGTTCAATTCCCAGTACAAAAAAAAAAAAAAAAAAAGACAAAAAAACAGAGATCCCTATATTTCTAGTATACGCTGGCCTCATATAGCCAGCCTGCTTACCTCTCCCATTCTTGAGTTACCTATCTTTTACTGTGATTCCCAAACCTAGCTAACCTTCGGAATAATGAATGGGGAAAAATCCCTAGGCCTACTCAGACTTACTCTATTATTCTCTCCTAGCACTGTTCCAAGCTGTTCTCATGATTTGTTAGGCATGAGAACCTATTGTATGCTACCTCAGTTTGAGCAGGCAGCAATAAGCAAAAGAGGCAGTGCTATCTGATATACAGAGAAAAGAGAGAATGTGTATTTGTACAGTTACATGACTTTTCCCCTCTAAAACAGCAATTTATAAACTGCTGAACTCTTGTCTAGCAATCTCAGTCTCTCCATAGTACAGTGTTATAGTTCATCTTTTGGGTACCAGGAAATCTCCTCAGACTGTCTCCAGGGCAGGGACATGCAGTTTCATCTCTGCCTTATCTATTCTCAGCCTGGGCAGGATTAAAAGAAAGCAGTCTCCAGAGATCTTTTCTCTTGCACACCCAAGAAGTATTAGGAAACCAGTGCAAAGAAAGAAAAAATGAATCTTGACCTTGAAAAATGGTACTTTAGTGCAACTCAGATTACTCTGAAGACCCCCTACATCTCTTCTGCTCTCCCTTCATACCTACAGGGGGAAACCAGAGAGCCACTCAGTTTCTTATATTCCCTATTAACTCCTTCCCAGGGCTAAGGAATCAGCTAGGACACCATGGTCCTTTGGATTACTCCCTAAGTCTTTAAATAGAAGCTGTAGCAGCCCAGTGTTGAGGGTGGAGGAAGGTGTGCATGCAAGATTCTTGTGCTTTTTTGAGTTGCAAGGCTTGAAGTGGAGGGATTAGTGAGGTATCTGTATCTTCAGGTCTGGTCCAGCCACTCTGCCTTCTTGGGTGCCTTGCAAGTGTGGACATCCACAGTGTTTCTGCACTCCTTGCACCGCACAGCACAGCACCAGTGGAACTTGCACTCACACTGAGTGACACGAGTGACTCGAGTTGTGTCATACCCTCGGCCGCAGCACATGATTTCACAACCGTCTGTTCCTTTAGATGTCTTGCTACAGACACGGCCTGCGGTGCCTAGGGAACCTGGATTGGGGAAGAGGGGGAATGAGAACCGAGTTACTTCTCCCTTTGACTCTTCTGGGCACTCTTACTCACATTCTCAGAAGGAAGTCATAAAATAGCTTTTTCTGAAAATATACCCACTACATAAATGGTCATCTCTCACTACTCTCTGCATTAGGCTTATTTCTTCCCACCATCAAGGCTTCCTAAAGGCCAGTGACTTCATCTACAATTCCCTTCCAGCCAGTACACATTTTCATTATACCCTTCACAGTCTAACCTTAAAACTTGGAGTGATAGTGCACACTTGATATCCTAGCACTCTAAGGGGCTGAGGCAGGGGGCTCACAAGTTCTAGCCCAGCCTCAGCAAATTAACAACTTAGTAAGACCCTATCTTAAAATCAAAAATTTAAAAAAGGCTGGGAATACAGTCCTGTAAAGGCCCTGGTTTAAAATTACCAATACTGCCAATTTTTTTTAAAAAGAGTAAAAAATGTTCATAACTATTAAAGCTGGGCAAGAGAGTTCTCTATGTTTGAAATTTTCCATAACAAAATAAAACAATGACAACAGCAACAACAAAACTTAGCTTATAACTTCTAGGGAGATACACTATAAATCTGATCCTCCCTCTATTTGTGTATTTTGTCCTTTCGTTTATATTTCATTCAGTTATAATATATAGGAAACAGTATAGCATGACCATTGAAAGCACAGGCCTAGACATAAAATTATAGGGATTTAAATCCCAGTTTTGCCACTTCTCAGCTATATGATTCAGCAAATTAAAGAATGTCTCTAAGCCTGAGCTTTTTCATAAGAAAATTAAGATAATAATATCCAATTTAGTAGGCTGTTAGAGCTACAATCTCTGTCTAACTAAGGAGGTAAGTTGCTGGCATATTTGGCTAGATGCATAGGTCCAAGCAGTTCCTAAGGAAATCCCTTGCATGATTCTCTTACAGTAGGAACTCCTGGATGATGTTTTCTCCAGCATAGAGAAATTTCTGGACCTCATTCTGACAGATTTTAGCAAACAGGATCCTGTCAATATATAACAAAGTTATGCAGGGGATGTAGCTCAGCAGCACAGTACCTGCCTGGCAAATGTGAGGTTGTGAGTTTGATTCCTGGTGCAAAAAATAAAAAATAAAAAAATAACATGGGATTCTTGATGGATCACATTCCAACACATGCCCTTATTAATAAGGACCCAGAGTTAGGAAAAAGACTAGCCTAAGAGTTCAAGAAAGATAACAGATTAACTGATTTCAACCACAATAGTCTGCATATTCCACTGGGATATGGGATATGCTAGAACTTCTGTATTTATTTTTTTTACCTAGTTGGTTCAAAATAATCTATTTTAGGGCTGAAGGGGATAGCTCAGTGGTAGATTGCTTGCCTAGCAGGTGCAAGGCCCTGGTTCCACAGTATTGCATGTATGTACACACACACACACAATATAGATAGACAGACAGACAGACAGACAGACAGACAGACAGACAGACAGACAAATAGATATAGAGCTATATATACAAACATATATACAGCAGGGCCACCAGTCCTTTTTTTTTTTTTTTTTTTTTTTTTTTAAGATAGGCTCTCACTATGTAGCCCAGGCTGGTGTTGAACTCACAGTGATTCTTCTGCCTTAGTTTCCCAAGTGCTGGGATTATAGGCATATGCTACCTACCACACCCAGCCAAAAAAGTATATTTTTGGTGTATGTTTTATAATATGCCTATCAGGACAGTGGAACATAGATATAAGTAAATATGCATGTAATGGTGGTACATCCTCAATTTTTTTAACTATAGGAGTATACAATCCCAGTATTAGGAGATCAGATTGTTGCTCTAGCATGTGGGCCAACTAGGTCTACTACACTTTATTCTTTTAACTCCAAGGGCTAGGTCTTAAGTTCTTCTCTTTGGCATCAAAACACACTTTCAAACTCTGGAAATGTGCCTTACTGTGTATAGTAGATATGAGCTATATGGAGTCTTTTAAGTTTTGATTAATTAAAATTAAAATATTCAGTTTCTTAATCACACTAGCTATACAGTAGTCCTCCTTTTCTGTGGTTTTATTTTCTATAGTTTTAATAACCCATAGACAATTGTGATCTGAAAATATTAAATGGAAAATTCCAGAAATAATTCATAAATTTTAAATGTCTTATTATTAAAATTGTTTAATTTTGGGCTGGGGATGTAGCTCAGTGATAGAGCATCTTGCCCAGATGTTCAAGGTTCACTACCCAAATCTTCCCTCATTCCATTTCAGAATCGGAAGTGGCAGCACACTGAATACCTTTTCAAGATCTTCCTTGCCAGAAACCTTGACTTAGTCATACTGATCTGCTGTGTCCCTAAAACAAGTCATGTGCCTTTCCACCTACCCCTTTGCTCATATGCAGAGAACATCTGCCTGGTCTTCTCTATTGCTGTCCAGATAATCACATACTTCAAAAAACTGCTTTAAATTCCACATTTCCAAATAAACTTATTTTTATTTCTCTTATATTTGCTTATCCATTGCCTTGCAAATGGTAGACAAGTGCTCTAATCACTGAGTTACATCTCCAGCCCCAATCTTATTTCTTTAGCTAGACATAAAGAACCAAAGGCTTAGTGCTGCATTTTATGTTTTTGTATAGCCCTCAATATTGGTTGAAACCTAGAACCAGGTAGTTCATTTAAACATCCTATACATCAGGTGCTGGAAATACAAAGGAGTGACTTCAGGCCTCAAAGGAACTGAGTAATCTCCTCTCCATTTGGAGACCACTGAGCCTAGTAGACTGAGGCATAAGTCACCATGCCCAAGTTTTCATGTGAGGAGGAAAATGACTCCTCCCACAGCATCCCCTTCCCTAACTCCTACAACTTAACAGACCATGATTCAACAATAGTACCCATGCTAAGAACCTGGGCACCATATCTCCCCCTGCTTCGTTTACTTACCTGCAGCCTTGTCCAAGACACAGTAGTCTGGGGAGTTATCAAAGTAGACAAGATCAGTACGGGTGGCACGGCGATAGCCTTGGCGGGCTGCTGTGAAGTTGGCACCATCTTGGGTGGCTGTCACCTGCACAGCCCCATCGTAACGCCGCCGCAGGTAATCTCCTGTGCGGCGGAAGTCTGAAAGCGCACGCCAGCAGGTACGTAGAGTACAAGAGCCACTCACGCCATGGCACTTACACTCCAGCTTCAGAAATCGCCGTACAGCCTAGGGAAGGAGGAGACAGGTAAGGAACAGGCACTGGTCAGACAACTTTTTAGTCATCCCAAGGACCAAAAGCTTGAGTCCTCTGAGAACCACCATCAAGGCCAGCTGGTTGAGCCCTTGGTGGTTCTCTCAGATCCCACCCATTCTTCCTGATCAAGTAAAGAAATTTTTCTTAGCCAAGGATGGTGCCACATGCTTATAATCCCAGCACTCAGGAGGCTGAGAAAGGAGTTACACAGCAAGCCCCTATGTCAGAAAGCAAAGAAACAAAAAAAAAAAGAAGAAAGGAAGAAAGGAAGAAAGGAAGAAAGGAAGAAAGGAAGGAAGGAAGGAAGGAAGGAAGGAAGGAAGGAAGGAAGAAAGAAAGAAAGAAAGAAAGAAAGAAAGAAAGAAAGAAAGAAAGAAAGAAAGAAAGTTCTAAGCCTAGCACTGTGGCACATGCCGACAAATCTCAGCTATTGTGGAGGTTTAGGCAGAATGATCACAGTTCAAAGCCAACCTGGTAAGTACAGTGAGATACTGTCTCAAGGTGGTGGGGTGGGGGGTAACGTAGCTCATTGGTGAAGTCCTGGGTTTAATCCCCAATACAACTGAGTGAGAGAGACAGGGAAGGGAATGGGCCAGTTATGTCCTGCTCTAAGAAATCTTCCTGGACCAACAGGGCTTTCCTTGTCATGACAGCCTGTTGGGATTATGGAGTCATAGAATTCTGTTTGTGATTACAGTGTACTTGCATATCCTTTAGTTCTCACATGTTTTAGAGTATGAAGTACCATGCATTCTGCTTTTGTAGTAAGTCATTTTCTACCATAGTATATAGGAATGTTCAAATACCAGTGAACAGATAGCTCTTTTCATCTTTAAAAAGTCACTTTTGCTTGGAGCTATGCTCAGTGGTAGAGCACTTGCCTATATGCATGAAGCCCCTGTGTTTGATCCCCAGCACCACAGAAAAATTACTTTCTTTTCCTACTTTTTAGTACTCCTGTTGCAGGAATGTTGGGCTTTTGGAAGTGATCCAGAAGTCTTCAGTTCTCCCATCTTCATATTTAGTTTTAGTCACACAAACTGTCACCCCCTGAATGTACATACAGGCATGAGTACTGACCGTGCGACCACAGCGGTTGTTATGTAAGTTCATGAGAGCCCGGGCATCCTTAAGTCTCTTCTCCTTGGCATCAACAAAAGCCTTGGCAAAGCGGATGCCATAGTGGATATTGTCACTGCAGCCACCCCAGTCAAAGTCCCCACGTTGGTCATGATGTCGACCACGAGTATAGGGGTCACAGCTACACACACTCAGTTCACCCTGACTGCAGGCACGAGTGATAGCATGGACCACCCCTGCTGATGAAATGGCATATACAAATGCTGCCTCCCGGCTACCTAGAAAGAGAAAGGTAGAGGGGTATTTCAGAAAAGAAGCCTATATCTGTCTTCTTCTTCAACCCACACTGCCTCAGGAACCTCTCCTCACCATTCCCAGAGCCACCCACTCCTACTTACCCTTCATTCAACGTGCCCTTCCCTTCTAAGAACATTCCCTAATGCACTGGTGGCGAACCTATGGCATGCATATCACAGCAGGCTGTTTGTATCACTGAAAGCTCTAAAAGGTTTGCCATCACTGCCCTAGAGTATCTGCCCTCTTCTGTCAGTCCTCAGCTATTCTCTCTGTACTTCTTTGTACATCTGACCTCTTATTTCCTTTCAATTTCCTTGGATCCTTCCAATTTCCAAGGAAATTGGAAAGTCTCAAGTTGAATCATCCTCTCCTACTCCATGCTCACACTGGTACAGCTAAGCCTGCCTTAGTCCACATTCCAGACCTTTTAGGTCCACTCTGCTGGACAGTCCCTTGACAATGCAGATCCTGGCCCAGGGAGACAGGCTATGTTCTCCTTCCTATTGTCTCCTCCCTGCTCTTGAGGACTGATTAATCATCACCCTTACACCTGAAACCTCCACATTCCCAACTCATTCCCTTTCTTTTAGTTTAGTATCTGGCTCTTAGATTTTTTGCTGAACAGGGACCAAGACATTGACTCTCCAAATATTTACATATCACCTTTCTGTTTATCTCTTGCTCCCATTACTGTAGTGTTGGGAGTGTTAGGGTTATGGTAGTGATAGTGAGAACTAAAGAGGCTATTCCTAGTCCTCAGCTTTACAGTGCATGGAAGCCCCTTTGTTAGGAAATGGGAAAGGCAGAGAAAATGAAGGAAGATGATGGAGGTGCTAGGAAATGCTTTATGTTCACCCCACAGCACTGGATTTAGAGACCCCTGCCTATAAATCTGAGGTACTGAGGGTCTGTCCTCAACTTTATCCTGTGCCCTGCCCACAGTTATTTCTCTAATTATGAAAAGACAAGGAATTGTGCCTGTCCTTCTTGCTTCACACCCAAGCATAGAAAGGGAAAGAGCTAGGGAAGGGTAGAAGGATCCCCTACTTCTGAGCATAACACGGCCAAAGACTGTGTGGTCCCGGTCCAGCGTGGTGCAGTTCCAGCGGTGATGGCGGAACTGGTGCTGACACTCTCGGATCCATTCTCGGGCGCCTTCCCCCACTGAGCGCATGATATCTGGGTAACGCTGGCACAGCTGCCGCTGCCGGCTCACCAAACCAGGAATATTGTCACAGATCACTCGGGCCCCTAGTGCCCCGATGTACCTGTAAGGTGGAGATGGTCCTGTCAGAGCACCTCAGTCCCTTTTTCTGCACGGGGTGAGCGGAATTTGGTATCTAGAGCCTAGAGAGATTTCATCCCCTGCCCCATCTCACACTCCCAGAAGCTGATCAGTAGAATCATTCTCCATAAGCCCTGGAGAAATAGTTACACAGAGCAGAAAGAGTAATTGAGTGGTCTCCCAACATTACTGGTTCCTCAGCAAAAGGCCAAAGTGACACATACTCCCAGAGCACAGACCAGGCATGTGTCATATACACAGAAGCTGTAGGCATATCACACAAAC
The DNA here is from genome assembly GCA_004027455.1 of Hydrochoerus hydrochaeris. Classification (NCBI taxonomy): domain Eukaryota; kingdom Metazoa; phylum Chordata; class Mammalia; order Rodentia; family Hydrochaeridae; genus Hydrochoerus; species Hydrochoerus hydrochaeris. Next base: position 47,448 of record PVLA01006182.1, on the reverse strand, counting down.
CCATTGCCTGTTTATTTAAGAAACATTAAGATCCTCGCAGAAAAATAAACTAACAAAATGAAAGTCTGAGCCAACACTCTTACACGCACACGTAAGAGCATGTCTTGAATGGCTGGTCCTTACAGACATGATTTGGCAGCAGGGAGATGGAGACAGGCAGGGACTGCCACGGGGGCTTCCAGAAAGAGGCACAGAGGACAACTGTGAATAATATTTACAACTCTAGTGAGACTTAAAATAGCTTAAAAATTTTCATTCCCAATCCTGAGGTCTGGTGAAGCAGACCCCACCCCAATTCTCCTCCCCATTCTCTTTCTTTCCAGGTCCTAGAGCCTTTCTTAACTAAAATCTATATAAAACCTTAAAATCTATGTATCCAACCTATAAGACACAGTGTCCTGGTTGGAACTATATGGGCAGAGGAATGGCTGCGGTGGGAAACCAAAGGCCAAGATAAAGTACTATAGTTCCTAATCTGTGTAATATGAGTGATTATGAGAAGATCAATTGATACAGGGCTATTAAAGTATAGGTAGGTTGCTAGTGTCATTCTCAATTTTCTTAAAGCAATTATTTTCTCATCTTTGAAACACTCTATTCCTAGATGCCCCATAAGCCTCAGAAGAATGTTTTGGAGAGAAAACAGGATTATATCACCCTTTTTCCCCAAAAGGCAACCAAAAGAGATCAAACCTTTTACCTACACACTCAACAGTCCAGCTCTGCTTCTCCTTTCTAGCTCTCTGGCCCCTATGTAATACCTTCCCTAACTTGCTGGGCATGCATTGTTTTCCTATTCAAAACATATTAAAAGGATGCACCCTCCCCTTTGTAAAACAGGTGGGGGCTGTAGACAGCAGTTACTGCTACAGACAGAAAAGCTGTGGTCTGAGCTATGAGTGAGCCAGTGGTTTGGGAACAACCCCAAAATGGGACTAGAAGTGGGTGAGGAGAAAGGAGGGCAGCTAGTGGGGGAAGGGAAAAGCTAACCGGCCCTGGGGCCTGTGTCCCCTCCCCCTGTGCATTCCCACAGCCAGCCCTCACCCACAGACTGGATCACCACTGGTGACACCAACTCAAACAAACACAAGGAGGGCTGATGCTTGCCTCTTCGGGAACTCAGAAAGGCTGATGGGCCCCATCTGTCTCGAGGGAAGGGTGAGAGGGCTGGCCTCCACTAACAAATCCCATAGAATCACTGTCCCCAGCACTGTCCATCAGGGCAGCAGCTTCCAGGAACAAACAAAATAAACACCGAGGCTAGGCCAGGCCGGAAAGGGCTGCCTGACGCACAGTCAGGCGTTACACCCACTGCCGTGGTGCTTTGTTTGGAGAATCAAGATCGCTGGAGTTGGACCTCATCCTTGACTCACCACTGTTCTGCTTCTCCAGTTTAGCCCCAGAGTACTACTCTATGCAATGGGTGTTTGTTTTTTTGTTTTTTCTTTTCTTTTTTTTCCTAGGGCTTGGGAGGAGGGAGCCTGGACGGGAATGGGAGACCAATAACCCAGCCCTCATGAGACAGTCTGGAATTGGGCAGGCCAAACTGGCAGAAAAAGGCCTTCCTGTGGTCTGACTTAAATTCATTTTGCTGCAGCCCACATTAGTCCTTCTTATTACATCCTCAATGAGCGTGGGAACATCTGTTCAGTATCTAAGATGGGAAGATAATTAAGTTTTCCCACTACCATACCCCAATAAGTAACTACTTCAAGACTGTGGAATATGGAGCCTGCCTGCTGTGCAGTAGTTGGCTCCCTGTAGTCAACATAGGGTTTCTAATAATTTTGAGCCTGAGCCTAAGCCTGTCTTCCTCACTGTTCAACCCATGCTTGCAAAATGCCTACCAAATGCCAAGCACTGAACTCAGCTGTTAGGGGCACAAAGATGTTTAAGGAATCCCCCAGCTCCTGGTCTGGGAGAGGATACTAGATGCCTAACTCTCCAGCTTTGCCTGCCTTTCCAAAAGTTAGTTCTTCACTTCCTTTCCAGCTTCCTTACCTGCTTTTAATAAATTCGTATTTCTTCCTTTGGTAGAGTGACTCAAAGCTCCTTGCTACTCAAAGTATGGTCCCAAAGGAACAGTATCTGCCTCAGCTGGGGATTTGTTAAAATGCAGATCCTTATGCCCCATATAGGCCACCAAGCCAGAATCTAGATTTCAACAAGATTCCAATATGATTTGGATGCATTGCTCCACGAAGACAAGAAATTTTTTTTTATATACTAGGGATCAAACCCAGGGTCTTCCACCCCATGCTGGACAAGTACTCTACCACTGCTGTACTCCCCTACCTTTTCTAAATTTTATTCTGAGACAGGATCTCACCAAGTTATTTCCAATTCTCTTGCCTCACTCTTCCAAGCAGCTGGGACTACAAGTGTGCACCACCACACCTGGAAAAAGACCAGGGATTTTTGTCTCTCTTATTTTTGTCTTGGGTATACATAGTGCTGAGGATCAAAACCCGTGCCTCACACATGCTAGGCAAACGTTTTGCCAGAGTCATATCCTAGCCCTTTGTTTCTTTTGTTCACTGAAATATACTCAATACTGAGAACTTATCTGGCACACGGTACTCAATAATCATTTGTTGAATAAACACCTGACTACTGATTTAAATTTCTGTCCTCTCTAGCCAGCCATAAACTTCATTTTTAAAAATTTTATTTTATTTTATTTTAAGACAGGGTATCCCTATGTAGTTCATGCTGGCCTTGAACTAACTATGTAGACTAGGCTGGCCTTGAACTCATGACAGTCCTCCTGCCTCAACCTCTTGAGCACTGGGATTACAGACATGCACCACCACCCAACTCAATTAAACTTCATTTTAGTCATAGTTTTACTCCTTGTCAACATCACCAGTCTATTTGTAGATATCTTGTGTTTGTATCCTTTTAATAAAGACTAAAGAGCCTCTTTTTTTTTTTTTTTTTTTTGGTATTGGGAATTGAACTCACTACCTTACACTTGCCAGGCAGGCACTCTGCTGCTGAGCTATATCCCTGGTCCTAAAGAGCCTCTTTTTATCTTCCCTCCTTTTGTGTACATCTAATATACATAGTTCAGCCCATTACATATAGGACTGAGCACAGGAATAAAACAGCTTCCTGGAATCTGCCCTTTATTCCATAGCACTTGGATAGTACTTTACAATTTATAAAACATTTTCTGCATAAAAATGAAGAGAGGGAGCAATCTTCATTTTATAGATTAAGAAAATGTAAATTTCAAGGATACTAACAGAGTATCTGCTCTGTCCATGAGGCCTAGTCAGAGGAGAACCAGGTTGAATGAATGCCATCTGACTCCAAGGTCCAGGTTCATTCTGATTCCAAAGACAAGAGAAGCACACAATGCTTTCACAGGAGTAGACAAATTAGCCTCCAAAATTGACGTGAACTTTGGCAAGTTTGCTCCCATCCTATTTCTCACTTCCTCCACTTGTGAAATATAGTACCTACCTCACTGGATTATATATAGGGATTAAAGAAAGCAGTGCTAAAATGCTTGGCCATAGTACCTGGAGCTTAGTAAAGGCTCATTAAATGGGAGCTGTTCTTAGCAACTGTAATGCTAATGTGATACCACTCTGTTACTCCCTTTTTGTGAGCCCATGAACACAGTCCTGATCTTGTGATTCCCTGTATCCAACCCCCTGATCCCAAAATGGAACAGGGAAACACATGACAGAACTCCCCTAGCTCTTATTGTTTGTCACAGGACCTCAGAAGTGTCCCATTTTCTCCTCTAAATAAGAGCAATGAGAGAGTGGCATGGAGAGAAAGAGGAAGCATGTTGGGCTATGAGGGAGATCAGACAGCTGATAGCAGTGATGGCCTGTGCTCCTGGAATACAGCCTCTTCCAGGAGTTGTACAGAGTATCAGTCTTGCTTAAGAGAAAGAGAAATAATCACCGTGGGCACCTGACCTGCCTTCAGAAGTCTTCTTTGCACCTCATCCTAGACGTGGGGACCATGAAGGCAGGCATCTGGGCTCTGCTGCTATGAAAGGAAAGGGGCAAGGAGACTGAGATAACCTCTGCACCCACCCTTCATACTGGCCCTGCTGCTGCCTTCCTCTGCTTCCCAGGAACTGCTCAGTCTCTCTGTGTGTCATTCACCTTTCAGAGTTCTTCCATCTAAGAGTTTTTCCAGAATTTTAAATCTGAACTGCATAGAGGGAAGGGAGATGGAGAAAGGAAAAGGAAGAGTAGTAAGTAGGGAATAGGAAGAGCCCCCGTTGAGTCTTTCAGTGGCTTAAATTGTCAGTCATATTTCCTCATCTAAACACCAACTGGTCCCAAAGACTATCCCCCAGATTGGTAAGAGTCAGTCAAGAGTCTCTAAAAGCAAACTGCCATCTAGGCCATCAAGATACTGTTTTGCCAACAGGAATCCTGAAAATTTAAGTCCCCAGCTAAACTGGGCCCTGAAAGTAAAGGGTGGTTTTGATCTCACTGTGAATGTGGAAAAGCTTTTTTCCCTTGCCTGCCTTCTTCCCTTTCTAAAGGAATGTTTCAAGCCAGATGTAAGATACAGGCCAGTCTGCTCCCCATCCAGAATCCCCCTCCTTGTCTTCCCCAACACTGTAGAGATAAAAAAGATCCAAAAGAGATTTTTCTTCAACAGGAAAACAGGGGTGGGGGATGGGGATGGAGAGGGACGCATCTTGAAATGATAGGAATCTGCAGTCCAAGCTGACTGGCCCCTCAGCCAGCTACCCCTCACCCTTCCAGCCAGGATTCCAAGTCAAGAGAAGAGACCAAGCTTTTCAGGGGTGGGGGTGCATTGGTTACAAGGGAGGAGAAGCGCAGTAAGGAAAGGAGGGAGGCACTACATGGTAGAGAGGGGCACTAGCCCAGTCCAAGAGGGCAGTTAGACTGAGGATGTGAAGAGGATGTGGAGGAAAGATGAGAATCTTCTCAGGCCCACTTTTCCTCTTTGCCCTGCCACGCACCCCCTCCCCCGACCCCGCGTGGGAGGAGAGCGCAGCTCTTTTTCCTGAGAAGAGGATGAGTACCACCGCGGGCTGGGGAGCCCCTGGGGGTGGGGGAATTCTGTGAATAACAGACTATAGATATCCTGTGGATTTTTAGTCCTCCTTGCCCAGTCTGCCCGCTCCTGAAGCGTCTGAAGTGCAAGGTCTGAGAATGCTCGCTGGATCGCTTAGTACTTTGGGATTCCAGAAGTCTCTGACCCTCAGAGGGGAAAGATGGGAGGAGAATCATCTGGGGAAGAAAAACAGGTGGGAAGGGAGAGGACAAGCTTCCAAGTGACATCCTCAAAACCCGAGGCTGAAGACAAATGCCCAGATTATGCAAACCCAAGTGTTGTTTTAATTTTGAAAGTAACAGTTTTTGCCTGTATTTCATTTCTGAACTTCGGCTGGGTGCTGTTGCTTCACCAAAGCCCTCTGCGTTCCATGTGGGTACACTAGCACAGGCTTGTCTGTCCTTGCCAGCTGCCTCTTCCCCACCTCTGAAAGGGAGACCTGAGGCGATCCGAGGGCCCTGAAGAACTGTCACAAGCCAGGGAAGGGCGGCTGGTTTCCTTGAACACACCCTGAGAAAAAATAGGAGGGCAGCTTCTGCCCTAAGGGCCTAACCTGCAGTAGTGGGGAGCAGCATATGGGGGCCAAGGGACCCTCAACCACGGGGCTTTCTTGCTCTACATGTCCTTACCGGGCAGTTGGGACTGCAATGTGGCTGCATCTCCCCGTTCACTCACCAGTCACAGAGATTCAGCGACTGTCATGCTGGGATCTAACTCTAACTCTGTCCAAGAGGCAACTTGGTCCCCTGAACAGCCTGTGCCAGGAGCTGTATACCTTATTCCCTACGTGCGCCTCCAGCCTTCACAACCCACCCAGTCCTCGGAACCACACTCACCACCAGGACGTGTCTACGCGGGCCGGCAGAGTCAGCAGCAGTAGCAGAAGACAGGCAATACGTAGGCGAGCTGAAGCCGAAGCCGGGGAGACGTCGGGGGCCACGGGTCTGGGCGCGCGGATAGGGGAGGGGGCGGGGGCGCGGGCGCGCCGAGGGGCGAGCTGCGCAGCTTCCTCAGCACCTCCCGGCCTCAGCATAGCTCCCCGAAGACGCCTGCAGCGCAGCCCGGGAGGGGCGTGGATGGGGCACCGTCTAGGGTTTCTCAGGCTGCTCCTACCTCACCCCTTGGGATGGCCATGGGGCTCGCTGGTGGCTGGGGGCTTAGGGTCACATGGAGTCCAGGACCGGGGCACAGGTTCCTGGAGAGAGCGCAAGTCGAAGCGTCCGGAAACCGACGACGGCGCGCCCAGCGGGGAGTCTGGGGCGCGCGGCCCCGGCACGAGGTGCGGTGTTCAGCGGCTCCAAGGCGCGGAGTGGAGCTGCGGGGCCGACTGTGCGGACAGCCTCTCTGGCCGTGGGCTCTCATTGGACGGCGCGGGGCGGGGCCGAGGCCCGGACACGCGCGGCCTTCAGAGCGGCTCCGCCCGCGCCAGCCGGGGCGCTCCGTGCCGCACCCCCACCTGCTCTGGCGCGACGCGAAGGGGCGCAGCTGAGCCAGTAGCGCCCAGTCCTTACAGATGCCACACCGCCGGGTCCTAACGCCCTTCATTTGGACTCCACAGCAGAGGGTTAAGGCTGGGCGCATGCAGCGGGAGGGAACTGAAGGAATTTCCCCGTCCCCTAACCTACAGCGACACAGAGACGCACTCATTTCCTCTGGTCCTCTGCGTGCTTGCTCTTCGGTGAAATGGGTAGAAACTGCCACCGGAAGTTGAGGGAAAGTCTTAACTCCTCTTTCAGCGTTTCCTACAGTGGCACCGAGGGCAGCCGGCTTCAGATAGAGGATCCTCGCGTCTAGGGCGCATCACTTCTGCTTCTTCTGACCCTACCAACCCACTTTCCCCAGAACATTTAGTCCTAGCTCTCACCCCACCCCCACCTCACCTGCTCCACGCCCAGATGTCCCCTAACCCCTAGGGACCAGGGTCGAAGGCCGAGGCAGAGACGGCACACCTGCATACCGGACATGGACCCCGGCCTCTACAGGAAGGCCGAGGCTCGTTCACCCCGGCTACCCTCGGGTCTCAGTCCCCCACCCTTCGGGCGGGGCCACGAGTAGCAAAGAATCAAAAACAGCTGGGCGGGTTTCCCGCACCAGAAGCCAGGGTGGGAGTCCTGCTCAAAGAATGGAAGCCCTGGAGCATTTTCTCTGCCGAAACCTTTCCACCCTTCCTCCTCTCTGATGCCCCCACCCAGCCCTGCACACTGCCGGGGGCGTGGTAAATCGGGAAGGGTTCAAAAAGTGCTGTCTGCTCTAAGTGACTCCTTCTCCTTTCCTTCCAATTCACCCCCCACCCCCACTCCGTGCAAGTCCCAGGCTAGAAGGTAGAGCTTGCTGGGACAGAATGGCCCTAGAGTCCACGAAGTTTTTAAAGCGCTGGGCCTTCTAACTTTGAGAGTTCAATCAGGGTCTGGCCCTAACTCCTTCTTCGGCCTTCGTTTCTCCCGCCTAGTCCCTCATTCCCAGACAGCTTTCATGTTTCTGCTCCTTCGTGACTGAACTAAACTGTGAGGTCCTGAAGTCCGAGGCAGAGACCAGACAGAGGCGTGGTTAACCACACCTGTTAACTGCAGCACTAGGGAGGCTAAAGGAGCTGCATCACCAGATTTCAAGGCCAGTTTGGGCTACATAGTGAGACCCTGTCCGCTTCACAAAATGTTTTTAAAAAACAGAAATGAGCTGGGCATGTAGCACGGTGTGAAGGCCCTGGTTTCAATCCCAAGAATTTAAAAACGAACAAACAACCCCGCTAAAGTCCTGGTGTAAATTACACTAGTAACTGCCCTCCTCCCTTAACCCCAAACTTTCTGTATCAGTCCTTGCTGGAGGCAAGGGTGGAGGAAGTTAGAAAAGCCAGAGTGTGATCCAACAGGGTACATCTGGCTGCAGTCATCTCAGAGAGATGGGGGATAGCTGCATTTATCCCTTCTCTCCTCACTCCTTTGCCTCTGCTTCTGGTGGTAAGAGTCTCAGCACATTGATCAACTCCACAACTATGCTTATTCCCTGTCATGCTAGGACTCTACTAGGACTGATACTGTTGTATATCAGTAAGTAAAGCAAATCTCTGCCCTCCTGGAGTTTACAGTTTACTGGGGGGTGATAGCTAATAATAAACATACAGTATGTTAGAACATGGTTAGTGCAGTGAGAAAAAAATAGAACAGGGTAAAGGGATGGGTCACTCTTGTAACAAAGGTGATTAGGGTAGGAGGCTTTTACAGTGAGATCCAAGCAAAAACTTAAGGGACTGAGGAAACAAGCTGGGCAGATTCTAGTGAAGATCATCCCAATGGGAATTAAGGAGTAAATTGGCCTAAGATAGGAGGGGGCTGGTACACAGGGGCTATCCAGAGGTCAGCCAGCTGGAGCCAAGCAAGCCAGGGAGGAGAAAAGGAGTTCAGACAGGTAATGGAGGGGAGAAGTTGCCCACCACTAGACGTTGCTGGTGAAAGTGGGGCTGGCCTGGAGTTGGAGGGGAGAGGGAGACCATGCAGGGCCAGTATGTTGGCCACAGGAACTAAGACCATGTCCCACAGGGCTACCCTTTCCTTCTCTCTTTCCTTAAGGCTAGGCTCTGGTTGGCCTGCTTTGGCCTTAGGAAGCCACAGATTCTATGACAATAAGTTTCCCTGAGCAGAATAGGTGGGAGAGAAGTGAGCTCAGGCTCATTCCCACCTGGGTCCCCTGCCTTGAACCACTCTTTTACTTCCTTCCAACCCAGCCCACCCATCTGCAGGTTAGCAGTCTTCCAGCTTCAGTACTGCTCCCAGACTCCCATGTGTTTAGATCTGGGTGTGACTCTGGCTCTGTGTTTGTTTCTACATATGGGCCTGGTGTAGAGGGGTGGGAACTGGAGAGGATCACATATAACCTTGGATGCACTCACCCATTTGGGCCCCAAACTCACATCTGAGGCCGCTTCTTTGGCTTCAGCTGTCTTCATAGTTAAGTAGGACCGTGTCTTGGCACAGCACAGATGTTCAACTATTAAATTATGTTTTCAAGCTGAGAGGACCCCTAACAAGTATCTCTAGAAGGGAGGGGCCAAGACTTCTCCCCAAGACTTTCAGGCCACTTCTGCTCTAGAGTGGGCAACTCTCCTTTCCCCCTCCCCCCAGTCCCTAGATACCCAGGAGGAACCCCAAACTGCAGGAGCCAGCTGACTGCAAGAGCAGCACTCAACCACTTAACTAGAGGACAAATACGGAGCCAGAGAAGAGGTTTTCTGGGATCTGCCACTTTGGAGTTTCAAGTCTCAAAATAAACTTCCAGTCTCAAAATCCTAGACACGCAAGGGCCTGTTCATAACAGGCTTTCAGGCAGAGGGTCAAAGCTGGAGGCTCAGACTAGCCCCTGACCTGGTCCGGCTTATCCCACACCCCCATTTTGGGTTAAGGCAACCAGTAGGGATGAGTGATTTGAGAATCAAGTTCTGTTTTAGAGGGCCCTTCAAGGAGTCAGGTCAGCACTTATTAAGTACTTGCTCTAGGTCTACCACTGGCATCCTGAGTAACAGGAGGAAAAGGTCTTAATCCCCAGATATTTTCTTGCAAATACACTGCAATAAAGCTAGGCTCTGTTGGAGTTCAAAGATGCATACATACTACAGCTTCCTAAGGAAGGAAACCCTCCCCCACCACCTGGTCCTGTGTGCCAGATTCCCTAGGACCTCCAGCAGACAGCCAGCAGAGCTTCACCTTCTCTCCTTGTGGTGGCACCATGGCTTTCTGCTTGCTCTCTCTCTCTCTCTCTCTCTCTCTCTCTCTCTTTTCTTTTCAGTACAGGGAAGTAAACCCACTGAGCTATACTACCAGCCCTTCCTAACTTTCACTCTGACACACAGGGTCTTACCAAGCTACTCAAACTGACCCTCAAACTGCCTCAGCCTCTCAAACATCTAGGACTGTGGGTATGCTCCAAGTCCTCTGCCCTTTCAAAAGTGGGAAAGGCAAGTTTCCCTTCTCACTCTCCATACCTCACCTTAATGCTCTGCTCCCCAGTGAGGCTACTTAGAGTTAGGACTCATCTTTCGCTCCATTTTCAGCTGTGTGTGGTTGAATGACTGAATTTTTACTGGTCATTGGATGGGAATGGAGATGAACTAAAGGGAGCTCTGGTGTGGGTGAACAGCCCTACCCCACCCTGGTTTTTCTTCCAGAAGGCCCTCCCTCTTGGGCCCCTTTGTGGATGACCTTCTCTTTCCCGGTGGGTGGGAGGTGGTGTGGATGGTAATGAGCAGAGAGAAAGGCCAAGAAGGGGCTGGGGGGGGGGGAGGCGGGTTTGGACAGGAGTCAAGGAATTCCTGAGCCTGCTACTTGCACAAGGGGCCCTGAGACGCCTTTCCTGAGATTGCTTTGCAAACCAAGGCAAATCTTACTTGAATTGGGGCCAGATTCATGCAGGCCCCTAGTGCCCTACCTCCTGCCATGCTGCACCATGCAGGTGTTTGGGGAAAAGAAGGGAGCTTGGGAGAAAGTCCAAGGGCTTTTAAGGAGGGGTGGCCTAGAGATCCATACTTTGTACACAGCCTGGCTGGCCTCTCCTTGGTATTTATGAGCTCCCAGGCGAGAGGTGGAACGTGTCTCAAAGAGGCCAGGCTAACCAGGCTTCGGAGGGAAGGAGAATTCAGACCCAAATCCAGGAAGAGGGCTTGTGGAGCAGCACCACTTTCCTCCCAGCTAGTGGCTAAACAGGGTGAACCTCTCTCCCCAAGAAGAAGAGAGGGATTTAACAAAGATGGGGAGGGAGGAGATAAGGCATGGAGAGGCGGGACCATAAAGGCAGAGCATTGGGGGGTTTCAGAACCTTTTGGCACTTTGGCTGTAATCAGACTGGAGCCAGGCAGGCTGACAGCCATCCTGGGTGGGTGGCCCAGGTTCTGTGTGGGGCCAGTGGGTGTGCTACTAGATCCTGGGTGGTCACTGACCAGCCTTTCCCCAGGGAGAGTTCCCATTTTGCACAGGCCTCCTTTCAAATTTGTCTGTCTGCTTTGCACTCTTTCTTTCCCGACCACCTGTTATTTTCGATGGGCAAAAATCCGCAGAGCCCACTATCCCCATGCCACTCTGCTCTCCTCAATGCACTGTACTTCTTGTTCTCAAGCTCTCCCCATCACTCTTCTCTGAGGCTTCATCTCTGAATCTCTTGCTTTTCTGTCATTCTAACTATGAGTTTATCTCTCAGTGTCTACATTCGAAAGTGGGAACTAGCAGGATCCTATCTCACCCTCGACACCTCACTTCAATGCTCTGCTCCCCAGTGAGTTTGTCTCTGTGTCTGTATCTGCACCCCCAACCTGCTTCTGAAAGTCTGTTTGCCCCTCTCTTCCTGAACCCTGTCTCTTGTACTTCTGTTTGTCTGTGTCACTCCTTATCTCTCAGCATGTCTCTCTTGGTGTCTGTCCATCTTTCAGTGTACAGCTGTTGGTCTTGCTCTTCTTTCACTCTCATCTCTGACTTTTTTACTCTTTGTGACTTCCGCAGTCCCTGTATATGTTCCTGCCTGCCTTTCTGTATTTCCCTTGGTGTGTGATTTGTTTTTTTCTTTTCCTGTTTCACACCTTTCTTTTGCAGCTTCTGCAACACAGTGCAACATGCACTGAAAAAAAAAAAAAAGCAGAAAAACTTTCCCCCTTCAGGGCTGGTTATTCAGCTCAAAGGCATAAGTACCTGCCTTGCAAATGCCTGGTCCTGAGTTCAATCCCTGGTACAAAAAAAAAAAAAAAAAAAATAGAGAAAACCTTTCCCCCTTGAATTCATTGACACATTATTTGTGTGACTAAGTCACTTTTCCACTCCAGGCCTCAGTTTCCCCAGTGTCTGAGGAGGTTCTTAAAGCTGAGTTAAGTACCCTAAACCACACAATCCATGGAATAGGTTTGCAAGTTCACTGACTCTCATCATGGAAAAAGAATTTTCAGGACTAGTCAGTAAGAGGCACAGGAAGAGGTACACACTCAAAGAAATAGTGTGTGGGTCTCTCAAGAGAGACACTTAATTTTTGGACCTAGGATGATTTCTGCTTCTCTTGAGAGGTTGGAAAATCTGGGAAAAAGTGGTCCACCCAGCAGATGGGTACTAGCCCATTTTATAGGTATGGGCCCAATTTTGTCTTGTTATTAAGAGAGGTAATTTAAACATTCTTTGGAGTTTTTCAGCCTGTTCCTTTATCTTAGGATCAGTTTCCTATTCTTTACTTTCTCAATTCAGCCAATTTATAGACTTTCACTATTACTGAGAAATTTTGGGTATGATAAGTCTGGAAGGAAAGGAGCCTAAATTTAACCAATGAAATGCTGATATGGATTGCCTAGGTAACTCTGACTAGTTCTGGAAGTTGCAGTCTTCTTAAAAGTACAATTTTGACTTATGATTCCCTTGATCCAATCCTACTTTTCTGAACAAGTAGCGTGGAGATCTAGTTCCCTATATGGGAGCTTCTGTCTTTATCTCTCATTTCACATAGCACAGCCCACCCCATTGTTTTCCCAAGTCCCCTATTTCTCTGTTCCCTAAATGTGACCCTGAAGTCAGGATTCTAGTATCCTAGGAACTCCAGTGGGAAGGGGTCTCTCATGCTGTCAGCCAGAAGTTCCTCAAAGGACTTCTTACTCCTTCATCCTCTTAAATGTAAGAGTAGACAAAGTCCCTTTCTGGGGCCATGTCTGGGATACAAACCAGATTAGCTCATCTCTCTAATCCTCTTTGTGCTGGGGCCTCTGCCAGGCAGGGACACCCACAGCGTAGAGTGAGGGTATGTGTGTGAGTGTCTGCAGATTCTTGAAGGCAGGACACTCAAGGTTGTCTTCCTGATTTCCCTCTTCCTTGCCTGAAATGCCCAAATCAGCAGCTCTCATTATGTGAGAAATGTTACTGGGATTGAGCCAAGTTAGGTATATCAATATCTGTCCCTACCCCTCATCCAATCTCCTTCGCTACAGCCTCTCTAGAACTAGACTGATCTTGCAGCCATTCCCTAGGTTAGAGCTGGGACTAAACCCAGAATTCACACCCTCCATACATATCCCACAGTGTGTATGTGTGCTCTCCAGTCTTCCTAGAAGAAAGGCCTTTCCATCCCCTCCTGAAAAGCACAAAGTGTCAGGCCAGACACAGAGGACTTGGGGAGGGGCAGCTCGGGGCCAAGGCTATCCCTGTCTTTCACACTGCAAATTAGAGGCCTCCAATCCTTCTCTGAAGTTTCATTTGCAGAGATCTCTCTTGGCTGATAAGATCAAAGCATTCCCTCTGCCAAATCATTACCTTATTTTCGAAGCAATTACAGAACTTATTGTATCAATTAGCCAGGTCCTCAGCTGCAGCTGTTTATCGCTGAATGTCATATGCTTGCAAAGGTCTGCACGGCCCAGCAGGCTGGGACCGAGAGCGGAGAGGGTGCAGGGCAGGAGTGAGGCCAGGGAGCCGCGGGCGACTTCTCGCGGAGGTGGCCCGAGGAGGGCAGCAGGGCGCGCTTTGGGCTGGAGCGGACAACCCTCCGCTGCTCCCCCTCGGCTTCCAGCTACCTCCGATCTGCTCTTTGCTGCGGTTCCGTGCCCAAAGTGACCAGGAGGCCGAACTGCCCGAACCTGGAGCGAGAGTGTGACTGCATAGGCCAGGCCAGGCCAGGCCAGGCCAGGGCCCCCACCCTGCGGGGAAAGTAATCAGCGAGCCAAGAAGCCTCCCGCCTCCCCACTCTCGAGTGGTGACTCACTCTGTGGGCCGGGCGCCCCACCGTGGCGTTTGCAGGAAAGACAGGGCAGGGTGGGCTGCTTTCTCTTGAAGACCCCTGCGTTTCAGACTGCGAACACTTCAGGAACGCACTGTCATGGAAAGAGTTTTCAATATCTATTCATGTTAAAAGTTAACATGAACACAGGGACCAGCCGAAAACATTTTCAATGACCAAAGCTAGACTGTCTGAGCAACAAAAGAAAATAGTTCTGGATTGTAACCCAAAATATAAATATTCATATGTCCGTAAAAATATAATAAGAGATTAAAGAAATAAATTGGGAAAGAAACCGATTTCCAACGCAGAAGACTTCATGTAGATACTCTGCCCTCAAGTGGAGAGCGGGCTCTTGGTTGTGACTTCCTTTCAAAGAAACAAGATAATCTCCATGTGTTTGGGCCAGGGATTTAGCTTAGCGGTATAAGGACCGGTATAAGGGCCAAGCGTGAAGTTGTGAGTTCAATCCCTGATACCAAAAAAACACAAACAAACAAAAACAAAAAACAAAAAAAACAAAGAAAACAGTACAGAAGGCGAGGCTGGAGAGGAAGAGCAAATTTTCAGCAAGAAACCTGGCAAATACCCCAGCCAGAGGACGGTGGGTGACATCACCAGTGTCAGGGTGAAAGAATGTACTCTTGGTGACTATAGGTGACACTTTCTTGTCCTGTTGCTATGGAACAACAGATTGCTTATGGGAATGCAAAATGGTACAGCCACTCTGAAAGACAGTTTAAAGGCTTCTCAGAAAACTATACATACTCTTACCATATATATGATCCAGTAGTTGTGCTCTTTGGTATTTGCCCAAAAGAGATGAAAACTTTATGACCACACAAAAACCTACACACAAACATTTTTTAGCAGCTTTATTTATAATTGCGAAACTTTGGAAGCAATTAACATTTCCTTCAGTAAATGAGTGGATATGTAAACTTGTTATTTCCAGAGAATGAAGTATCACTCAGTGCTAGAAAAAAGTGAATTGGGCATTGTGGTGTATGTCTGTAATCGCAACTACTTAGGAGGCCAAGGCAGAAGGATGAAAAGTTTAAGGCCAGCCTGGGCAGCCGAGACCCTATCTTGCTCTAACATTTTAAAAGGAATGGTGACAGGCATGGTGGAGCATGCCAGCAATCTCAGTAGTATGGGAGATGGAGGCAATTCAAGGCCAGCCTGGGCAATTTAGTTACTTAGTGAGACCCTGTTCAAAAATGAAAAAGAACTTGGGGGTAGCTCAACCTTGGGTGTAGGTAGAGCATTTACCTAGTATTGTGGGGCTCAGGCAGGGTTCAATCTTCAACAATGAAAAACAAAATCAAAAACAAAGTACTCAAGTCTGTCAGGAAACATCAATGTCTATTGCTAAGTGAGAAGTCAATCTAAAAAGGCTACAATTTCCATTGTATAACATTCTGGAAAGAATAAGTGTAATTTCCAGGGGTTCTTTTCTTTGTGCTTTTCCTCCCCAAACCCCGTGTAATCACTAGGGAAAAAAAATCAGGTGAATTCCATCTGAGGACATTTTTCCAGCGTTAGAGATCAAACCCCAGGGCGTTATACATGCTAACCCAGCTACATCCCCAACCTCATCAGAGAGACATTCTACAATACTCCTGCCAGTACTCCTTAAAACTGTCATCAAAAACAAGGAAAGCCTAAGATACTGTCATAGACAAGAAACACCGAAGGAGACATGACAACTGAAGGTAATATTATACCCTAGATGGGATCCTGGGGGAAAAAAGGCATTGAGGAAAGAAAATATATATATATATATATATATATATATATATATATATATATTTTGATTTTACCTAGTGTACTAATCTTGTGTCTTAATCTGTGTTGTGTTGCTAATAATACAATAACATGGGCTGAGTTTGATCCCCGGCACAAAAAAAAAAAAAAAGACAGAAACAATAACATGGGCTGGTAAATTATAAAGAAAAGAATATTATTTTGGTTCACAGATCTGGTCCAAGCTTGAGGAGCTGCATGTGGTAATGGCCTTTTTGCTGTCAGTCTCAACAATGCACGGGGCGATACATGGTGAGAGACACAGAGTACACAGATACATATAGCTTCTTCTTAGAAAGCCATTAGTATTCAACTATGTAGGCTGTCTAATGACTCTGATAGCCCAATCCTACTAATATACTAAGTGACCCACCTGTAAATCCTCCTCTTAATCCATAGCTGGATTAAGTTGCTATCCTCTTTGTTCTGGATTGAACTCAGGGCCTCTGCACTGAGATGCATCTGTAGCCACCTCCACCTCCCTTTCTGAGATAGTCACCAAATTGTCCAGGCTGGCCTAGAATTTGGGATGCTTTTACTTTAGCCTCACAGAGTGCTGAGATTACCGGTGTGTACCAGGGCACCTGGCTTATACCTTCTTAATAACTCATTCTGGGAATTAAGCTTCAATATGAGTTTTAGAGAAGACAAACCACATTCAAACCATAGTACACTGGCTTAGTAATTGTGATAAAGGTATCATACATCTGTCATGTAAGTAACATGTTAGTGGTAAAGAAAACTGAGTGTGGGATATATGTATACTATGTATCCCTTTTTCAATGTTTCTATGAGTCTAATAAAATTATTTTAAGAATAAAAATTATTGTAAAGACTAAAATGGTGACATTTAGAAATATTTAAATTCCTATAAAATTAGCAACAGTAAACCAAAACATTACTTTTATGGAAAGCACTTATAACTTTTAAAAACATAGAAGATTGGCATTATTTAATATTTTTGAAAATATCTTTAAGGTCTGGCTTAATTGCTGGACTGTTATATGTGCTTTTATACTGAATCCATTGTGATATTACTCATCAGATATCCTCTGAGAGAATGAGGGTAAGAAGGGCAAATGACACTTAGTGTCACTGTGAACCTCTGAGAACCACTGCCTTAACAACCTCATCCTTCACTGTAGTTCTGTATCCACAATCCAAAGTCCCTGACTGACATCTCTCCTGAGTTCTCTGACCATATGTGTCACACTTTCCATCACATACCTTTTCAGAACTTCCTGTTCATATCAGTATGTCAGTCATACCAGCTTTGTGGGATTAATGGCCACCCCATGAAATTACTTAGTAATAGGACAATTGCCATTCTTATTTTTCCTAACTATGCTGAGAAGTGTCGCAAACCCTGGACAGTGACTGTGTGATAAATAATTGTTGGATGACTAGAGACAATTGTGGAGTCAGAACTGTTCCTAACAAGATTTTTTTCTTGCCTCTACATACCAGTAACAGCCTGACTTTCTGCCTGCAATGATCACACTCTGTGATTTGGTAAGTTTGGCATTTGCTTTGCTTTAGCAAAGATTAGTTTCTCCTATTATCACCACTAGGAAAACTAAATTTGACCAAGGGATAGTCATTTAAGACCATTTCCTGACTTCTTCAGAAATGAAGTACAGGGTCATTCAGTTTCAGCAGAAATTTCTCCATCCACAGAATTCTGCTCTGAAACCACAGGAGCTGCTGTCCTGTCAATGAAAGAACCAATGTTATCAGTCAACCTTGGGCAAGTAGCTTTCAGAACTTCAGTCCCTTGAAGAATCCAGGTAACAGTGTCACTTTTGGCATCATCTTTTATGCCTTTTTTTTTTTGCTTCATCTTTTGTTATGATCATGTCCTGTAAATTCATTATCTCCCATTTGCTTTCCCATTTCTGAGATCTTTACTCTCACCCAGTCCTTAGACCATTAAACCTGTGCTGTCACTGGTACTCTGTCTTGGACCTGGTCAACCTGCAGTACAACTCTTCTCAAATGTCTACTTTTATCATTCTCATTAAAAACCTTAGGTGGGGGCTGGGGATTTAGCTCAGTGGCACAAGCACCTGCCTGACAAGTGTAAAGTTGTGAGTTTGATCACCAGTACCAAAAACAAAGAAAAACAAAACAAAACAAAACAAAAACCCTGCCTGAATGATAACGTAGAAACTCCTCAGCCTGTTATCCAAGACCAGAGAGAATCTCTGAATTTCACATCATTGTACATCACTACTGCCTCTCCATAAGTCAGAAAGAGATGCTTTCTGTCTTCAACCCTTAGAATATTTCATTTTAATTGATTTATTTTCCCCTTTTCTTTCTTTTAAATTATAAATTATATTCATGTAGAAAAAATCTTCAGACATATACTTACAGAAAAAAATCAGAGCTCCTTTTTACACCACTTTATCCCCTTCCCTATACTTCATATCTCTTCTTAGAGTTAAGAACAATTAACTGTTTCCTCTTAGATATTATTATTTACTTTCTGGCACCAAGTATATGTAATTCTCTTGATAGAACTGGGATAAAACTTTTCATTGTAATGTGTAACTTGCATTTTCCTCTCAACAATACACCTAGGTTATTGTTTTATAGTTGCCATATAATATTCTAAGATGTGCATAGATTAAAATTTACTATGAATAACATAATTGGTACCTGGGTTCACTAATGCTTTTATTTGCGAAAAATTTGGTTCACAAACAGAAGCATTTGGTAAAGATTTTTTTTTGTTTGTTTGGAAACTATATCGAATGACAAACAGGACTGTGGCCATCTTTCCCACACAAACACAAACATGGTCATGTTTTCCAAAATCATAAAACAAATTAAGTTCATGAACCAAGGGACTACTGTAACTAACTATTCTGCTGATGACTACTTGGGTTATGTCCAGATTCATGCATTACAATCAATATTACACATGTATTTTGGAGCAGTATTTCCCTAGAAATGAAACTGCTAGGTCTAGAACTTACATAGTCTAAATTTTAATACATATTACCAAAATGCTTTTTGAAAGGCTTGTACCGATTTACAGTGTTGACAAGTGCAAGGTTCTGAGTTTGATTTCCAGTGCCACCAGTAAATAAATAAATTAACCAACAAATAAATTTAATGGGCAATGTGACAGAATTGAAAAATGGGGTCTTTAGAAAGTGCTTAGTCATAAAGGTAGAGTCCTTTTTGCCTTTGTCCCTTCTGTGATATCCTATGATGTGAGGATAGAGGATGCCACATTCAAGGCAGTGTCTTGGAAACAGAGACTTCATGATAGACAGTGAGAGGTCCAACAAACCTGCCAGTGACTTGAGCTTCAATTTTCCAATCTGAAAAATTGTGAGAAAAAAATTTCTGTTCTTTTTAAGTTACTCAGCTTGTGGTGTCTTATGGTAGCAACACAACCTAAGACAGGTGTTTCTTAGAAATCAGTTTCTTATACACAACACATGTATTTGTTTCTGTTTTAATTTTTTCGCTACTCTTACAATCTCTTTTTAACATATTTAGACCATTGATATTAAATATGATTATTGATAAAATTAGATCCCTATGTACTATATTCACTTCTGCTTTCTATTATTGGTCTTGTTCTTTGTTTCTATTTGTGTTTTCTTTCTCTATCTTTTGTAGTTTTAACTGAACAGTTCATGTGATTCTATTTTTATGCAGTAGGACATTTATACTTTATTTTACTTTTTTATCATCTCACTAGGCATTTATAATCTAAATCTCCTTTCAAATTACATTTTGTTGCACTACCTTTTAATAATATAATAACCCTACTCCTCTCTTTAATCCCTTATATTGTAGCTGTCATTCATTCATTTGCACATAAGTATATGAATATATATAAGCATATATAGTCAAATGCATTGTTGCTATTATTATCTTGAACAAGTTTTTTTAGGTTAACCAGAATAAGAAAGGTAAAAGTTTTAATTTTATCTTCACTATTTTCTTCTCTGATGCTCTTCTTTTACGTAGACTAAAGTTGCTGGCCTATGTAATCTTACTTCTGGCAAGAATTCTTTACATATTCTGGATATAAGTCGTTTATTAGATATGTGTTTAAACATGTATTTTTCTAGTTAATGGCTTATTTATTTATTGAGACAGTGTCTCACTAGGTAGTTTCGGCTGTCCTTGAACTCACTATGTAGCCCAGGCTGGTCCCAAACTCACTGTGGTCTTCCTGCCTCAGCCTCCCAAGTATTGGTATTACAGGTATGTGCTACCACACCTGGCAATGGCTTGTCTTTTTTTTTAAATATTGTTATTTTATTTTTATTGAATATTGTTATTTTATTGGAAAAATGTAAGACAGAATTTCATAACAAAATAATAGGAGAATAATAATAGTTAATACAAGTTAATACATTGCATATTGTCATCTTCAAAGTAGCTACTTGGAATATATAGGCATAAAATATTCTTCAGTTGACATTAGCACAACCTTTCTTTTCAATAAACTGAGAGACACTAATAGTATAACTAACTTGCATTTTTCTCCCTTTTCCCTTTTTAAATTTATTTTATTTTATTTTATTTTATGGAGAAAAGATAGAACAAAACAACAGGAGAATAACAATTAATACATTACATGTTGTTATCTTTAAAGTAGTTGCTCAGGGTACAAGAAATGGGCATAAAAATTTCTCCAATCAATAATAGCACAAACCTTCCTTTTTAATGACCTGAGAGACACTAATAGTATACTGACTTGCATTCCTCCCCTTTTCCCTACCGTCCTTTCCCCTTTCACTTGTCCTATTTTCTTTTTCCTTTTGAACAATTTCTTTCCATTTCACAGTATCTATTATATATTTACAACTTATTTACTCTTTCCATTTCTCACACCAGGGAGATAATATGATGCTTACACACGTGAGAATGATTTATTTCATTTATGAGTGTGTTCTCAAGTTGCATCCATTCATCTATAAAACTCTCAAATGTATCCTTCTTTATGGCTGAGGAGTACTCCATTTTATAAAAATATCACATCTTTTTTATCCATTCCTTTGTTGATGGGCATTTGGGTTGTTTCTAAGGTTTAGCTATTACAAATTGTGCTGCTATAAACATGAGTGTGCACATATATCACAGTGGTATGAGGTTTTTAATTCTTCTGAGAAAACACCAGAAGGGGAATAGCTGGAGGGATAGAACCTCTAATCCTAGTTTTTAAAGGAATCTCCACACTGATATACAGACTGATTGTACCGGTCTATACTCTTACCAGTAGTGGAGAAGGGTTCCTTTTTCCCCACAGCTCCTCCAATATTTGTTATTGGTTGATTTCTTGATTGAGATGGAATCTCTGTTGTTTTAATTTGCATCTCTTGATCAGTAATGTTGAACCTTTTTTCGTATATTTATTTGTCATTTGTATTTCTTCATCTGAGAAGTATGTATTCATCTTAGATGCTCATTTTATGATTGGGTCTTTGAACTTGGGGGGGGTCTGATTTTTTTCAACTCTTTTATTTTTTTTGTCTGTTTGAGACAGGGTCTCTCTATGCAGTTTGGGCAGGCCTTGAGCTCACCTTGTAGCTCAGGCTGGTCTTGAACTTGCAACGATCCTCCTACCTCAGCCTCCTGGGTGCTGGGATTACAGGCGTGAGGCATCACGCCCAGCTATCTCTTTATATGTTCTACATAGAAGTCCTTTGTCTGAGGGACAATGGGCTAAATTTTTTTTCCTGTTCTGTGAGTTGTCTTTTCACTTGGGTAGTGATTTGTTTCACTGTGTAAAAGCTTTTTAATAATATGAGATCCCAGTTGTTGATTCTTTGAAGTATTTTTTATGCAGTCTGGGTTTTGTTCATGAACTCCCCACTTACACTGATGTCTTCAAGATTTTTACCTACTTTCTCTTACAGTAGATTTAGGGTTTCTGTTTTAATATTTAGATCTTTGATCCATTTTGACTTTAGTTTAGTACATGGTGATATACATGGGTCTAGACCAAGTGGAATTCATCTCAGGAATGTAGGGATAGTTCAACATATGCAAATCAAAAAATGTAATACGCCATAGCAACAGAGCCAAAGACAAAAATCACACGATTATCTCAATAGATGCAGAAAAAGCTTTTGGCAACATACAACACTCATTCATGATAAAAGCCCACAGGAAAATCAGAACAGATTGTCTTTATCTCAACCTGATAAAAGTCATCTATAACAAACCAATAACCAACATCATACTAAATGAACAAAAACTAAAAGCTTTCACTCTAAAATCAGGCACAAGACAAGATGTCCACTATCACCACTCCTATTCAATAGTTCTGGAAACACTAGCCAGAGCAATTAGACAAGAGATATAAATAAAAGGAATAAGGATAGGAAAGGAAGTAGTTAAATTATCATTATTTACAGTTGACATGATACTCTACATAGAAAAATACCAAAAACTCTATTAAAAGACTTCTGGATTTACTAACCAAATTCAGTAGCATAACTGAATACAAAGTTAGCACTCAAAAATCAATAGCATTCCTGTACACAAATAACAAACTCGCTGAGAGAGAAATTAGGAAAACCACACTCTTCACAATAGCATCCAAAAAATGAAATACTTAGGAATCAGTTTAATAAAGGGAATAAAGGAGATTGAAGAGGAAATCAGAAAATGAAAAGATATACTCATGGGTAGGAAGGGCCAACATAGTGAAAATGGGCATACTTCCAAAATTGTTATACAGATGCAATGCGATCTCAATCAAAATACCATTAGCATACCTTACAGAACTAGAGAGAACATTCCTAAAATTCATCTGGAACCCAAAGAGGCCTGAAATAGCAACGAAGACAAGGCAGGAGGCATCACAATCCCTGACTTGAAATTATACTACAAAGTTACTATGATAAAATCAGCATGGTACTGGCCAAAAAACAGATCTGAGAGCTAGTGGAACAGATAAGAAGATACAGACACAGCTACAAACACATTTGGCCACCTTATCTTTGCCAAAGAGGCCAAACCTGTTCACTGGAAGAAAGATAGCTTTTTAAATAAATGCTCCTTTCCCCTTATGAAGAGCAGAGTTTTTCAACTTTGATAAGATCCAATTTATCAACTCATTCTTTTTTTAATTTTTTTATTTTAAAGAGAATAAAACAAAAGAGGACAGATCTAAGCAGATCAGAACAAAACAATGTAAGCAAACAGCACTTCACAACAAGACAATTGTATATTAACAGTAGTTATCATAATGTCTCTTTCTTTGAAACAGTTGAGCTTAACTTTATACAGAATAATGTCAAACATAATAAAGTAGAATAAACAACTCAAGAGAATGGAAGTATTCCGAGACATTCTGAACCAAATAACCAAAGATGAACAATGGCTGCTATATTATCTCATTTTCCATAAAAATTTTGTTTTTACTATCATACATATTAAAATCCAATAAGACACAATGTGATAGAACCAATGGTAATAGAAAAACAAAAGCACAGTAGGACTTCAGAGCAAGATGATATTAAATCAACACTGGCTGCCATATTGTCTTCAAAGTAACTATTCATATGATCACATATATTAAGATCAAACAAAACAGAATAAAACCATTAGAACCAATGAATGAAGACATAAGACATCAAAGCAGTATAATGGTGAACCATGATTTCCATAAAATCTGTACTCTTACCATTTCTTACACTAGGGAGACTATATGGCATTTATACATGTGAGTTTGATTTATTTCACTTATGAGTATAGATTCAAGATGCATCCATTTATTTATAAATATCTCAATGTGATCATTCTTTATAGTTGAGTAGTACTCCATTGTATAAAAGTACCACAATGTTTTTATCCATTCCTCAGTTGATGGGCACTTAGGTTGTTTCCAAGATCTGGCTATTACAAATTGTGCCACTATAAACATGGGTGCGCATATATCACTGTGGTAAGATGTTTTCAGATCTTCTGGGAATATGCCTAAGAGTCGAATAGCTGGGTCAAATGGGACCTCCAGCCCCAGCTTTTTGAGGAATCTCCAGATTGACCTCCACAGTGCTTGCACCAGTTACACTCCCACCAACAGTGCAGAAGAGTTCCTTTTTCCACACAGCCTCTCCAGGATTTGTTGTTGGCAGTTTTGTTGATCCTGGCCCTTCTTTCTGGAGTGAGATGGCATCTCAGTGTGGTTTTAATTTGCATTTCTCTAATGACCAATGATGATGAACATTTTTTCATGTATTTATTTGCCATTCGTATTTCTTCATCTGAGAACTGTGTGTTCATCCTGGATGCCCATTTTTGGATTGGGTCTTTGAATTTCGGGGGTCTGATTTTTTAAAATTCTTTATAAGTTCTAGACAGAAGTCCTTTGTCTGAGGGACAGTTCACTAAGATTTTTTTCCCAGTTTGTAGGTTTTCTTTTCACTCTGCTGGAGATTTCTTTGGACATGTAGAAACTCTTTAATAAGATATGATCCCAGTTACTGATTCTGGGAAGTATTTCCCGTGCAGTTTTGTTCTTGTTCATGAATTCTCTACCTACCCCTATGTCTTCAAGATTTTTACCTACTTTGTTTTGCAACAGATTTAGTGTTTCTGTTTTAATATTTAGATCTTTGATCCATTTGGATTTTAGTTTAGTACATGGTGATAGGCATGGGTCTAATTTTAGTTTTTGGCATATGGATAGCCAATTTTTCCAGCACCACTTATTAAAGAGACTGTCATTCTTCCAGTGAACATGTTTGGCCCCTTTATCAAAGACAAGGTGGCTGAGTGTGTTTGTAGTTGTGGTTGTATCTTCTAATCTATTCCATTGATCTTCAGGTCTGTTTTTATTCCAGTAGCATGTTGATTTTATTACAGTAGCTTTGTAGTATAACTTCAAGTCAGGGATTGTGATGCCTCCTGCCTTGGCTTTGTTGCTTAGAATTGCCTTTGCTATTCTAGGTCTCTTCTGGTTCCAGATGAATTTTAGGAGTGATTTCTCTAGATCTATGAGGTATGTTAGTGGTATTTTCATTGGGATTGCATTGAATGTGTATAACAATTTTGGGAGAATGTCCATTTTTACAATATTTTTTCTTCCTATCCATGAACAAGGGATGTCTTTCCATTTTCTGAGGTTCACTTCGATTTCTTTTTTCTGGGTATTATAATTTTCCCTGTACAACTCTTTTGCATCTTTTGTTAGATTAATTCCTAAGTATTTCATTTTTTTTGGATGCTAGTGTAAAGGGTGTGGCTTCTCTTATTTCTCTCTTGGTGATTTTGTTGTTATTGTATAAGAATGCTATTGATTTTTGAGTATTGACTTTGTATCCGGCTACTTTGCTGAATTTATTTATTATATCTAGGAGATTTTCAATGGAGTTTTGGGGGTCTTCTATGTAGAGTATCATGTCATCTGCAAATAATGATAATTTAACTTCTCCTTTTCCTAACTTTACTCCTTTTATTTCCCTCTCTTGTCTAATTGCTCTGGCTAGTATTTCCAGTACTATATTGAATAGGAGTGGTGGTAATGGACATCTTTGTCTTGTGTCTGATTTTAAGATAAAGGCTTTCAGTTTTTGTCCTTTTAATATGACACTGGCTGTTGGTTTGTCGTAGATGGTCTTTATCATATTGAGGTAAAGACCATCTATTCCAATTCTCTGTAAGGTTCTTATCATGAATGGGTGTTGGATCTTATCAAAAGCCTTTTTTGCATCTATAGAAATGATCATGTGATTCTTGCTTTTGGCTCTATTGATATGGTGGATTACATTTATTGATTTACATATGTTGAACCATCTCTGCATGCCTGGGATGAATCCCACTTGGTCATAGTGTATAAATTTCATGATGATTTGCTGCATCCTGTTTGCCAATATTTTATTGAGAATTTTTGCATCTATGTTCATTAGGGAGATTGGCCTATAGTTCTCTTTTTTAGTTGGGTCTTTCTCAGGTTTTGGTACTAGAGTGATATTTGCTTCCAGGAATGACTTAGGGAAAATTGCTTCCCTTTCAATTTCATTGAACAGTTTGAGGAGTGTTGGCATTAAATCTTCTTTGTATTTCTTGTAGAATTCTGCAGTGAATCCGTCTGGGCCTG
This sequence comes from Hydrochoerus hydrochaeris, assembly GCA_004027455.1. Lineage (NCBI taxonomy): Eukaryota > Metazoa > Chordata > Mammalia > Rodentia > Hydrochaeridae > Hydrochoerus > Hydrochoerus hydrochaeris. The sequence continues at coordinate 21,782 of PVLA01006182.1, read as the reverse complement.
GGCTTTTCTTTGTTGGTAGGGACTTGATTACATTTTCAATTTAGTTAATAGAAATTGGGTTATTCAGCAGCTTTACATCTTCTTGATCCAGCTTTGGTGGTTCATATGTTTCTAGGAATCTGTCCATTTCTTCTGTGTTATCGAACGTATGAGAGTAGAGGTTTTTGAAATAGTTGTTGATGATTTTCTGTATTTCCACAGGGTTGGTAGTGATTTCTCCTTTTTCATTCTGTATTGCATGAATTTGAGTCTTTTCTTTCCTTTTTTTAATTAGGCTGGCTAGGGGCTTGTCAATTTTATTTATTCTTTCAAAGAACCAACTCTTTGATTCATTGATTCTTTGAATTGTTTTTTTAGTCTGCATTAATTTCTGCTCTGATCTTTATAATTTCCTCCCTTCTTTTGGCTTTGGGCTTGGCTTGCTCTTCTTTTTCTAGATGTTTGAGGTGTAATATCAGGTTGCTTATTTGTGTTCATTCTGTTTTCCTAATGTGGGAACTCAGTGCAATAAATTTTCCTCTGAGGATGGCTTTCATTGCATCCCACAGGTTCTGGTAAGTTGTATTTGTATTTTTGTTTGCTTGTAGATATTGTTTAATTTCTTTAATTTCCTCTGTTACCCACTGATTGCTCAAGAGTGTATTATTTAATTTCCATGTGTTAATTTTGCAGTTACTTTTATCATTAATTTCCAGTTTCATGGTGCTATGATCTGATAACATGCATGGGATAATTTCAATTCTTTTGCATTTACTTAAACATGTACTGTGGGTTAGTATATGGTCTATTTTAGAGAATGTCTCATGTACTAGTGGAAGAATATATATCCTGATGTTGTTGGATGGAATACTCTGTATACGTCTATCAAATCCATTTGTTCACAGGTGTGATTGGGTTCTTTCTTTGCTGATTTTCTGTCTAGTTGATCTATCCCTTTGTGTCAATGGTGTGTTAAAGTCCCCTGTTATAATTGTGTTATTGTCTATTTGATTTTTCATTTCTGTTAATACTTGCTTTGTGTATCTGGGTGCTCTGGATTTTGTTGCATATATATTTAAGATTGTTATCTCTTCCTCTTGCAGTTTTCCCCTAACTAGTATGTAGTAACCTTCTTTATCTCTTTGGACCATTCTTGGTTTGAAGTTCATATGGTCTGCAAACAGAATAGCTACCTCCACTTTTTTTTGAGTTCCTGTTGCATGGAGTATTGTTTTCCATCCTTTGACTTTCAGTCTATGAGTTTCCTTTTGGGTTAGATGGGTTTCTTGTAGACAGCATATGGTTGGATGTTGTTTCTTGATGCATTCTGCCAGTCTGTTTCTTTTAGTTGGTGAATTGAGGCCATTTACATTAATGGTTATAACTGTCATATATTGGTTTATTGTTGACATGTTATCTTTCTGATGTTGTATCTTAGCTTTCCATTCTGTTTAATTGTCTGTCTTGCTTAGTGGTTTTTTCCTATGTGTATTTAGAATGTCTTTCAGTATTCTTTGTAGGGTTGGTTTGGTGATCATGAAGTTCTTCCGCTGTTCTTTGTCATGGAAGTATCTTATTTCTCTATCCATTTTGAAGGACAGTTTTGCAGGGTACATCAGTCTGGGTTGGAAGTCGTTTTCTTTAAGGATCTGAAAAACTTCACTCCATGCTCTTCTTGACTTCATTGTTTGTGTTGAGAAGTCTGCTGTGAATCTGATAGGTTTTCCTTTATAGTTGACCTGACTTTTCTAACAGCTTTTAATATTCTGTTCTTATGTTGGATTTCTGGGATGGTGATTATTATATGTCTGGGTGTAGTTCTGTTTTGGTTATGGCTATTTGGAGTTCTATATGCCTCACTAATCCATATGTCAGTTTCCATATTCATGTTTGGGAAGTTTTCAGCTATTACTTCTGTAAATAGCCTCTTGATATCATTTGTGTTTTCCCCTTCTTTTTCTTGTATCCCTATTAATCTTATATTATTTTTGTTTGCATCATCTTGCAACTGTTGAATTGTTATTTCCTGATTTCTTGTTATTGTTAGAAGATCTTTCCTTTCCTATTCACTAGCTGCAATCTTATCTTCGAGGTCTGAGATTCTATCTTTACTTTCATTGAGGCGGTTTTTGCAACTTTCATTAGAGTTTTTGATTTCCTGTATATCTCTTTGAATCTGCTTAATGCATTCTGTTTGTCTCTTAAACTGTTCATTCAGGGATTCTATCATTTTACTTTGTTCCTCTAATTGTTTAGCTGTGTCTTTGTTGGATCCATTCAGTATTTCTGTTACTACTTTTATCATTTCTTCTTTTACCTGGGAGAATATTTCTGATTTGAGTTCCCTCATAGCTTCTTGTACTTGCTTCTTTATTTCAGTTGATATCATTTCATACATTTTAGGTGTATGTGTAGTATTTTCTTCTATGAACATGGCTCCTATTTTTTGGGATGGGCTGGAGGTTTGAGATTGCATTTTGGTCTTTGGTTTTGTCATTTTCCTGTATTTTCATGTTTCCAGAAATTTTCCAAAGCTTTCCCTCTCAGTGCGGCACCGGCTTGGCTCCTCTTTCAATGGGCCTGGCTCCCTGGGTGAATGAAGGTCACTGGGCACAGTCCACTCAAGCCCACAGAACCTCTGGAGCCTAGTCCAGTGACCCAAGGGGGCTGGGCAGGCACCCAGCTGCCACAATTGAGGATCCCAAACCCTTTTGGGTCTGCCCTGGCAAGCTGGTACTCACCTCACAGCATGTGGTGCCGGCTTGGCTCCTCCTTCCGCTGGTCTGGTTCCCCTTGTTGAATGAAGGTCACTAGGCGCAGTCCACTGAAACCCACGAAACCTCTGGAGCCCAGTCCAGTGAGCCAAGGGGCCTGGGCAGGCACCCAGCCACCGGGATCAATGGTCCCAAACCCTTCTGGGTCTGCGCTGGTGATCTGCAACTCACCTCAAGGCATGTGGCATCAGCTTGGCTCCCCCTTCCGCTGGTCTGGTTCCCCTTGTTGAATCTATCAACTCATTCTTTATGGATAATGTTTTGATATGTTAAGAAATCTGCCTAATGCAAGGAAAGATTTTCTCCAGTGTTATCTTGTAGAAGGTTTTATAGTTTTATGTCTTTTTTTTTTTGTACCATGGATCGAACTCACAACCTCATGCTTACTAGGCAAGCACTTGAGCCACTGAACTAAATCCCTGTCCCTCTTTCTTTTTTTTAATACCTAAAATCCAACTTTATTGAATATAGGAATAGATGGATTTTCAAATTAATTATTTTTACTTTGCAGTTATTAGTTTTGAAACTGTCTGACCCATGGTAGAACTTACTTACTGGTACTAAACAAAGATGCTTGTCTATTACTTCAATTCTATATTCACAAACAAATATATTTAAATCTAGATAAAACAGTAATGATTGGATTAGTTCATGGTAATCTCTGCTTCTTGCACTGCTTAAACTGGCAATAGAGGATCATCCACTCAGCAGAAAATCTGAGGCACAAATTTGAATTTTATACAAAAATTCAGTCTTATTCTTACATCAGTGGGAGCCAACATCTATAACTTACAGGCAAGCAAACACTTGTTTTCTATCTCATAGCTGAACAAAAATATACATATTGTATTGTTTTCATAAGGCAAGGCTTGCTTTTTATATTTTGATGAGAATGCCAGGTAACCCTTTCAAATGACCAGGGTTCAAACCATCTTTGGAGGAAGTACTTATTTTTTAAATTTTTTTTTATTTACAGAAAAAAATGAAATAGAAAGAGGATAGAAATAATACAAAATTTCACAAAAAAAACAATCACTAGATGACAACTACGTATTTTCCTCCTAGAAGTAGTTGTTCAAGTTACAAAAGTAGAGCATACAAAGTAGACATTTAAACAGTGATACTGCAATCAGCTCTGTTCACCTATCCAACAAAAAAGTTAGTATTATGGTCATCAGTCCTACACACTCAAACATACATGCAGTTATATCCTTTAGAATACTTTCCTTTCCTCTCTTTTTTTACAATAACTATAATCAATTCTTGTAAACTGTTTAAAAGTTCTACACATGTATAAGTCTCTACATGCATACCTAGCCTTTCTGTATTAGAGGGAAAAACAAATCAAAACAATTCAACAATACAAATTCCTAGAGAAACATGAAATGAGAAAGACATATAAAACCACAATACTAGGTGATCTACAGTTGTCACCATGATGTCTCCTGTTATTTTCAATAAAATTGTCTATATTGTCAGGCATAGACAGTTAATAATCAAACCAGAATGGGTATCCTATTGTATCCTGCCATCCCCAGAGTAGTTGCCCCTACTCCCAGACTTGACACCCTCAAGCATATCAGATTCAAATGAAATCAGTCAAGACAAAACAGCAATATAACCAATCTTCTCTGCCTCATCTCTGCTATGCTATTTTTCTGTCATTGTTGTTTACTTTTCTCCTTCATTCCACTGTCTGTCCCTTTCATTGAGGCCTTTCTGCCATTGTTTCTGGAATCCTGGTGGTTTTCTTCTCTCTCTCTCTCTAGAATGTCCTTCAGTATTCTTTGCAGGGTTGGATTGGTGGTCATGAACTCCCCCAGTTCCTCTTTGTTGTGGAAATATCTTGTCTCTCCATTAATTTTGAGAGACAGTTTTGCAGGGTATATCAATCTGGGTTGGAGGTTATTTTCTTTCAGGGCTTGGAATATTTCGCTCCAAGCTCTTCTTGATTTAATAGTTTGCATCGAGAAGTCTGCTATGCTTTTGATGAGTTTTCCTTTATAGGTAATCTGTTTCTTTGCTCTGACTGCTTTTAATATTCTGTTCTTGTGATGGATTTCTAGGATCCTATTATATGTCTGGGTGTAGATCTGTTTTGGTTGTAGCTGGCTGGAGCTCTATATGCCTCATATATCTGAACATCACTTCCTATGCTTGGGAAGTTTTCCTTAATTATTTCTGTGAATAGCCTTTTTATTTCATTTGTATTTGTCCCAGCTTCTTCGTTCACATTTTTTAATTTTAAGTTATAAATCTTCTTATCATCTTCTAGCCTTTGTATCATTACTTCCTGGTTCCTTGTTATTTTTAAGAGATCCTTCCTTTCTCGATCATACATTGCAACCCTATCTTCAAGTTTTAAAAGTCTGTCTTTACTTTCTTTTAAGATGTTTTGCCAGCTTTCAATGGGGTTTTTTTTTTTTTTTTTTTTTTTTGGTACCAGGGATCAGACTCATGACCGCATGCTTACAAGGCGGGCACTAATGCCACTGAGATAAATCCCCAGCGTCTCAATAGAGTTTTTAATTTTCTGATATTCTCTTTGGATCTGTTTCATGTATTCTAGATTTTGTTTATATTCTTCATCAAAGGCTTCTCTCCTTTCTCTGGGTTCCTCCATTCTTCCATTTGTGTCTTCTTGAGGAGTACCCAGACTTTCTTTTATTAATCTTATATCTTGCTTCACCTGAGTTAGAATTTCAGATTTAAATTCATCAATGAGGTCACAGAAGTATTTCTTTATTTCTGATGAGGCCGTGTCTGATACTGCATGTCCACTGCCCTCAATCTCCTCTGTACTCCCCCCTCCAGGGCTTATTTTCCCTGGGTCAGGGTTTGAAGGCCTTTTGCTGTTTGTCTTGTCATGCTTCTGGTTTCCCTCAGACAGGTGAATGGTGGAGGTGTCTGGACCTTTACGTACTGCCTTAAGTCCCTTTGCAGCTTACTGGCTAGGGCAGTGCTGCCCTCCCCTGTCTGCTGTTGATCTGTGAAGTGCAGGCAGGGGTGATGGTGTGGGCTGGCCCCTCCCCTCTCAAACAGTGAGTGACTTCAGCATGTTAGATAGTGCCCTGCGGATGTCATAGTTTCAGGACAGCCTCGTCCCTGGCTATTGGGTCCCGATCAGGGGCATGACCAACCCAAGCAGATCCCACCAATCCACTTTGGGCCAGGAGCTACTGACTGAAGCCACCTCAGCAGTTGATTCAAGCCTGACTTGCCCAAATCCAATATGTCGTCCTGCCAGTGATCTCGCTCTGGGGAATCCAGTTCCCAGCACTCACCCAAGTCCGTGCAGCTCCACTCATTGTCTCCACTCTCCATTGCAGCGCCTCCTCCTGCCAAGTGTCTTGAGCTCAGCAAACTCTCCCCACTGCTCTCAACAGGGCTGTGACCCCAGCTCAATCATGAGTCACCAGACTCCAAGACGCACCCAGCACAGCTACTGGAGTGTGCCCAGCTCTGGCCCTCTATCCATGCTTCTTCCTCTTCTTCTTCTTCTTTTTTTTTACTTTATTTTTTTCTTTTTCCTCAGTTTCTTCCTGGATCGTGAGAATTCCTCTCCTTTTGTCCAGTTCTCTCCATGGTGTCGGATTCCAGCATTTGAGTTGTTTTTCTCAGAGGGGCTCTCTATCGTGCTACATCTCAATCAGCCATCTTGGATCTCCCCGGAAGCACTTAATGTGTATCTTATTTAAATAAATCCTCCAGTAAAAAATGGAGAATTCATTGCCTTTACTTTGAAGGCTTTGTGGTTATCTGTCCAATTTTTATGTGCAGCTCACCAGCATACCCTTATTGGAAATATCAGTATTTCCCTATCATAGTTCTTGAAAGAACTTGAAAGTCTCAAAATTCTGTGTCTCCATTGTCTTGCTTCTCTCTTGATTCCACCCAGGCTTTATTAATGGTTTGTTTCATATCATCATCTCCATCTTCATAAATTTTCTTTAGAACATTCATTAATCCCTCACTAGGATATATCTCGGAATCATAGGATGGCTTTTCTTTTTCTTTGCACTCTCTCTCAACCTGAGTTAAGCACCCCCAAGCATTTTCTACTTTCTTTCTACACAAAATAAGAATTGTATCAGTCTTGATTTTTTTTGAACTGCTTTCCACTGAGATGGGTTTTAAGAGATTGTTCACAATCATAGGGTAACTCTTCATATTTAGGTTCTTTACCAAAAGATCAAATGGCCTCTCCGTGAAGTGCATCTGCACATTTTTGGCAGGAACATGATGAACTCCAGTTAAGGTAGTGTAGATTTTCATGAATTTATCTGACTGATGCCATCCATAATTAACTGATTTTCACTGTGTATCCTGTTGTTATGAGAGCAACCACAGAAGTTTTTCATTATCAAGAAGTTCTGGTTTCTTTTGTGTTTTTTTGTTGCATCTTAGTCTTTATTTCTGTTTCAATCTTGGATTTTTCAGCTGTCAGGGCATCACATACTCTCTTCCTAGTAGCCTTTTCCAGTAATGCCCTTACCTCTTCTAGATTATTCTGCAACTCCTCCAAAGCCCAAGCGATGGCCAGGTGGGGTCAGATGATGGCACAGGCTGCAGGGGCTCATGTGAGGACAGGAACTGCTGGACACAGGGCACTCCTCTCTGTCTCTCTCTCCTCCCTTTCTATTTTTCTGTTCTACTGAGGATCAAACTCAGGGCCTTACTATGCTAGGCACTTGCTTTACCACTGAGCTATATCCCAATTTCTCAGCTTTACATTTATATCTACAACACATCATCCATTAAGCTTCATGTATAGTATGAAGAATGCACCAAAATTTAGATTTCTTACCATACATACATACATACATACATATACCAATTGTTGAAAAAAGACTAGTACCATTTATTGAAATTCTCCATTGAATATTTTATATCTTTGTCAAAAATCAACTGATCATATATTTGAGGGTCTGTTTCCAGACTCTATTTCGTTTCAGTGATGTGTTTACCTTTCATTCTCTTTCCTTTCTTTTCCTTTTCTCCTCTTTTCCTTTTTTGCTCTTTCTCCCTCCCTCCCTTTTTCCTTCTTTCTCTTTCTCCTCCCCTTCTTCTTTCAAACTCATCATGAGAGTACATCTCCAGCCATTTTTTGTTTTTGTTTTGGGACAGGCTCTTGCTAAAGTGGTCAGACTGGTCAAAACTCTTGATATCAGATAGTAACAATTTCCAATTATGTTTTTGTTATTTAAACTAGATTTGGTTATGTTTGGCCCTTTGTATTTCTATGCAAATTTTAGAATTAACATAACAGTTTTTAAAAATACAAGCATGATGCTATTTTCACTGAGACTGCATTGAATCAATATGGATCTATTTGAAGAAATATTTCGAAGCAATATTTTCTTGGACAGTATCTCTTTTTAAAAATTAAAACAGTATCTCTTTTTAAAAATTAAAAAATACTTACTTTTATTTTAAAGAGGATAAAACCAAGAAAATAAAACAGAATAAAATCAACAAAAACAAACGAGTGTGACATAGGACTTCAGCATAATACAAAATCAACAATAGTTACCATAATGCCTCTTGCTGTCCTCAAAATAGTTGCAAATATCCTCAGACATAGTGAAAATCAGAACAGAATAGAACAAACAAAACAGAATAGAACCAATAAAAATAAAACAATGAATGCAATAAAGAACTTCGAAATAAGACAATAGTAAATCTAAAACAGCTGCCCTAATATATCTTGCTACCTTTGAAATAGCTGCCCTGCCATCAGATATAACAGAATCAAACAAAACAAAACAAAACAAAACAAAACAAACCCAACAAAACATTGAAAATGATTCAGGACTTCAAAACAAGACAATAGGGAATTAACAATGGCTGCCACCCTCAGAAGGAGATCCACCTTGGATGCCACACTGCATACCACCTCTGAATAGATCAGACACTGGCCCTATACCTGCAAGGTCAGTGAAACACCAAAACATCCCAAGCAACAAATTACACTTCAGTTCAATAGCTATCATCACAGCCTGTGTTTCTCTGGATCAGCTGGTCGCTTATGGGAAGGAAGGGGATTGGCTCTTCTTGTTTGCCAGCCCATGTGCAGGAAGGGGCTGGGATTTGGCTATTCCCCTTTCCCACTCCCATACGTGGTGGACCTGCGCATGACACTGGTTCACAGGGAAGGCTTGCCTCTTGGTGAGGTCTTGTTCTCTCCCCCCACAGTCCTCGAATGGCCAGATACAGTATCTCTTAATCTCTTTAGATCTTTGATTTGTCCCAGCAATGTTTTGTAGCTTCATTGTACAAATCTTGCACATCTTTTTCCTTCCTAAATTTCATAATTGATGATATAATAAGTAATATTACTTATTCATTTCTGTATCTGTTGTTATTATAAAGAAATAAAAGTGGTCTGGGGATGTACCTCAATGATAGAGTGTTTGCCTGGCCATGTACAAAGCCTTGGCTTCAATCTAAGCACTGCAAAATAAAACAAAAACCCCGGGTTTTTATATATTGATCTTCCATTTTGAAGTCTTGCTAAATTCACTTATCAGTTTTAGTAGTCTTTTGAAAGTATAGAATCTGTCATTTTTTCAACTGAAATAATTACATTGCCTACTAATAGAAACAGGTTTTCTTCTTTTTTTTTCAATATAAATGCCTGTTATTTGTTTCTCTTGCTTTATCCCACTGGTTAGTACTTCCATCATAATGTTTGATTGAAAATGGTAAAAGTAGATATTCTTACATTATTCATTGGTTAATTTGTTCTTTGTATTTTTTTAGTCCCAATTTCATTAATTTTGCTCTAATCTGGGCTCATTCTATTTTTCTGATGTGGGCCTTCATAGCTATAAATTTTCCTCTTGAGAGTGCTTTCATTGGGTCCCATGGGTTCCAGTATGTTGTTAGGCATTATTATTTGATTCTAGGAATGGTGTAATTTTTTCCTTGATTTTTTCTGTGACTCATTGGTGTGTTATAGAGGGTATTATTCAATTTATATGTGTTTGTATAATTTTTTGGATTATTTTTGTTGCTTTTTGTTTTTGTTTTTCAAGACAGGGTCTCCCTACATAGTCCAGGCTGGCCTCAGATTCACTGAGATCTTTTTGCCTCATCCTCTTGAGCTGGAATTACTAGCATGGCCTACCACACTTGGCTAATTTCAGTTTTTTGAGGAATCTACATATTGATTTCCATACTGGTTATACCAATTTAAACTCTTGCCAACAGTGAAGAAGGGCTCCTCTTTCTCCACAGCCTTGTCAGCATCTGTTATTGGTTGATTTCTTGACAATAACCATTATTTCTGGAGAGAGATGTTGTTTTAATTTGCATTTCTCAAATGATCAGTTACATTGAACATTTTTTTTCATATATTTATTTGCTGTTTGTATTTCTTCATCTGAGAAGTGTCTATTCATTTCAGATGTCCATTTTTGGATTGGGTCTTTTAAATTTGGGGGTTTAATTTTTAAATTCTTTATATATTCTAAATATTAGTTGTATGTCTGAGGAAGAGCTGGTAAATTTTTTTTTCATTTTGGGGTTTTCTCTTTTCTGTTGGTGGTTTCCTTTGTTGTGCAGAAGCTACTTAAAATGATGTGATCCTAGTTGTTGATTCTTTGTTATATTTCCTGTGCAATGTGGGTTTTCTTCACAAACTCTTTGCCTACATCTGTATCTTCAAGAGTTTTATGTATTCTGGCAGATTTTTTTTTTTTTTTTTTGTGGTACCAGGGATCAAACTCATGACCTCGCGCTTGCCAGGCAGGTGCTTATGCCACTGAGCTAAATCCTCGGCCCTTTCCAGCAGATTAAATGTCTCTGTTTTAATAGTTAAATCTTTGATTCATTTCAATTTTAGTTTAATGGTGAGAGATATGGGTCTAAAAGAGTCTAGGTTTCATCTTTGGCCTTTGGAAAGCCAGCACCATTTATTAAAGAACTATAACCAGTGAAGGTGTTTGAACCTTTTGCCAAAGATAACATAGCAGAATGTGTTTAGAGTTGTTTTGGCATCTTCTATTCTGTTACATAGATCCTTGGGTCTTTTTTTTTTATACTACCATGATGTTTTTATCACAGCAACTTTGTTCTATAATTTTAGTGAGGAACTGTGATGCCCTCCTTCCTTCTCTTTGTTGCTCTGAATTACTTTTGCTCTTCCAGATCTCTTCTGACTCTGAATGAATTTTAGGAATTTTTTTTTTAGTTCTGTGAGATATGCTACTGGTATTTTGATTGCTAATGAATTAAATCTGTATTAGAGTCTTGGAATTATGGCTATTTTCACTGTATTGGTTCTGCCTGTCCAAGAACAGGGGATATTTTTTAATTTTATTTTGTTTTCTGAGTTTTTTTTTTTTGAGACAGGGTCTTGCTTTGTAATTCAGGTTGGTTTTAAACTCACTGTGTAGCCCAGGCTGGCCTTGAACTCATGGCAATCCTCCTATCTCAGCCTCCTAAGTGCTGGGATTACAGGTTTATGCCACCACGCCTGGCAATCTTTCCATTTTCTGATATCCTCTTCAGTCTCCTTTTTCAGAGTACTACTCACTGTAAAGGTATTTCATTTTCTTTGCTACATTTATTCTTAAGCATTTCATTTTCTTGAAGCTATGTGAAAAGTGCTTTTTAAAAAAATTTATTTAAAGAGAAACAAAAACATGTAAAGGGTAGAGATAATACAGAATTCCAAAAAAAAAAGATAAACAATAAGAAATCCCTAGTTAATACATTACATATTGTCCTCTTAGAAATAGATAGTTGTTCAAGTTACAAAATTGAAGCATACAAAGTAGATAGTCAAACAGTGAGAGTGTAAACAGCTACACATGCATGAAACTCTGCATGTATTTCTATACTTTCTGTATTGGAAAAACAAAACTTAGCAAGACAAAAGAAAACAAATTCCTATAAAAACATGAAACCAAAAAGTCGTATAAAACTATAGTACAAGGTGATCTACAGTGATTACTGTGTTGTTCCTTATTATCTTCAATGAATGTCTATATCATCAGGCATAATTGAATATAGCAGTATAATTGAATATAGCAGTAAATAACAATATTAGTAAAAATAAAACATTGTAGACAATATAAAACTTCAAAGGCAGGTAATAATCAAACCAGAGTGGATATTCTAGTGGATCTTGTCATCTTAAGTGCAGTTGCCTATACTCTCAGACTTGATACTATCAATCATAACAGCTTTGAATAAAATCTATCAATACAAAACAGTGATCCAACAAACCAGATTCGATTATGATCAGTCATGGTAAAACAGTGTAGGTTTTACAGAACTTTAGATTAAGTTAATAGGAAATTAAGGATGATTACTGTACTATATCCTGTTATTTTTGGGATTACTGTCTGTGCCCTCTAGTACAGGTAGAATGACTGAAACAGAATATAACACATCTAAGCAGAGTAGTGTGAGTAATGTGGGTTTTAAATCCTGGTGCACTATTAATAATATAATGTATCAAGGCCATCTATGTTAGAGTTTCTAGTTATCCTTCTCTGCCTCATTTCTGCTATACTATTTTTCTGCTTTTGTTTGTCTAGTTTTCTCTTTCATTCTACTGCTTGCCCCACTCATTGAGGCCTTTCTGCCACTGTTCCTAAAATCCTGGTATTTTTTCTCTCTCTCTCTAGAATGTCTTTCAGTATTCTCTGTAGGGTTGGATTGGTGGCCACAAACTCCACCAGTTCCTCTTTGTCACAGAAGCATCTTGTTTCTCCATTAATTTCTAGTGACAGTTTTGCAGGGTACATCAATCTGGGCTGGAGTTTATTTTCTTTCAGGGCTTGGAATACTTTGCTCCAAGCTCTTCTTGATCTGATGGTGTGTTGAGAAGTCAGCCATGATTCTGATGGGCTTACCTTTATAGGTAATCTGTTTCTTTTCTCTGATGGCTTTTAATATTCTGTTTTTATATTGAATTTCTGGTATTTTGATTATTATATGTCTGGATGTAGCTCTGTTTTGGTTGTAGGTGGCTAGAGTTCTGTATGCCTCACACAACTGAATGTCATTTTCTTTTCCTATGCTTAGGAAGTTTTCCTTAATTATTTCTGTGAATAGCCTTTGTAATTCACCTGTATGTATTCCTGCTTCTTCATTCATGTTTCTTATTCTTAAATTGTAGATTTTCTTGTCATCTTCTAGCCTTTGTATTGATACTGCCTGTTTCCTTGTTATTTTTAAGAGATCTTTCCTTTCATAAACACACATTGCAAACTTGTCTTCAAGTTTTGATAGTCTATCCTTAGTTTCTTCTAGGGAGTTTTGCCAGCTTTCAATGGAGTTTTTAATTTCTTGGTAGTCTCTTTGAATCTGCTTCATGTATTCTATATTTTCTTTATATTCTTTATTGAATGTTTCTCTTCTTTTTTTGTGTTCCTTCCTTCTTCCATCTGTATCATCCTGAGAGATGCTTCCTGAGAGCATTTCTTTTATTACTCTGCTCATATTCTGCTTTACCTGATTTAATATTTCATTTTTGAGCTCGTCTAAAAGGTCCTGAAGATATCTCTTAATGTCCATTGAAGCCATGTCTGATGTTGTGTGTTTGCTGCCCTCAGTCTCCCTTGTTTTTCCCTCTTCTGGGTCAGGGCTCTCAGGGTTCTGGGCTGGGGGCCTCCTCCTGCCTCTCTCTCCTGTCATGGCCCTGGCTTCCTCCACACAGGTTACAGTGTGGTACAGCCTCCTTCCCTGTTGGCCACATTTCCTCCAAAGCTCGCTGGCGTGGGACCTCCGCCCTCTCCTGGCTGCTCTTGTTACTGAGGTATAAACAGCAGCTGTGTTTGCCTGCCCCTCCTCACCAGGCCAGCCAAACTTCAGGTGCCTTCACCTGGTTAGTGTGTGCTAGGCACAGGGAATCGATTTGGGATGACTCATTGGGTCCCGGCCAGGGGTGTGGCCCAGTCCAAGCAAATCCCATGAATCTGCTCTAGGGAGGGAGCAACCAACTGAAGTCACTGTTGCTCCCAGTTCAAGCTCCTCCTGCCCAATTCCAACATGTCATCCATTTGGTCATGCTCTTCCCATGGGGGGGGTCTCATTCCCTGCACTGATAGTGGATTAATGGAGGTCCCTTCCCTCTGCTCTCTGTTGGGCTCACCAACCCCCGACTTCAGTGCTGCTGTGCTTCCTGTGAATGGCAGCGGGAACGAGTTTGGGCGGGTCTGCCTGCTTGCCTGGATTCAAGCTGGTGCAAACTTGGCAGGTTACCGTGAAAATGCTGTGTCCTGTAATTTTTAGCTGTTTCAGTTGTAGTCCCAAAGTATTTGATGAAATTTTTTATGTTTTAATTTCTTCCTGTGTCAAGAGGATCCATCTCCCTCTGTCTGGGTCTCTCCAGGGTGTTTTATTCTGGCATTGAGTTGTTTCTCCTGGGAGGCTTTGTATTTTGTTGCTCACTGATCGGCCATCTTGTCTTCCCCTGAAAAGTGCTTTTTTCTCAATGAATTTGTTATTTGTGTGGAAGAATGTTATTGATTTTTGAGTGTTGACTTTGAATCCCGCTATGCTACTGAATTTTGTTATTAAACCTAGAAGTCTTTGGTGGCATTTTGGGTGTCTTCTATGTAGACTTCCTTTTTAAATCCTTATTTCTTTTATTTCTATCACTTGTCTAATTTCTCTGGGTAATGTTTCCAGAACTATATTGTACTGAAACAATGATAGTGATCATTTTTGTCTTGTTCTTGATTTGATTTGATTTTTTTGTCTTTTTGAGACAGGATCTCACTTTGCAGTTCCAGATGGCTTTGAGCTCAGGTTGGTCTTGAACTCACAATGATCCTCCTACCTCAGCCTCCTGAGTTCTGGGGTTACAGCTACCATGCCCAGCTTTGCTCCTGATTTTAGAGTGAAAGCTTTCAGGTTTTGACCATTTAGAAAAATGTTGGCTATATCACATTGAGATAAAGACCATCTATTCCAATTTTCTATAGGTTTTTTTTTTTTATCATGAATGAGTGTTGGATTTTCTGGAATGCCTTTTCTATGTCTATTGAGATGATCTCATAGCTTTTGTCCTTGATTCTGTTAAGGTGATACATTACATGTATTGCTTTGTGTATTTGAACCATCCCTGCATCCCTGTGATGAATCCTACTTGGTCATGTTATATAATCTTCTTAATGATTTGCTGTATTCTGTTTGCCAGTGTCTTACTGAGGATTTTTGCATGTATGTTCATTAAGGAGAATGGCCTATAGTTCTGTTTTGTGTTTGGATTCTTTTCTGGTTTTGGTGTCAGGGTAATGCTTGTTTCCAGGAATGAGTTTGAGGGTATTGATTCCCTTTCAATTTCATTAAATAGTTTGAAGAATAGTGGCATTAGATTTTCTCTAAAGTTCTTGTAGAATTTAGCAGTAAATCCATCTGTACCTGGGCTTTTCTTTGTTGGTAATTTTTAAATTCTCCAATTTCATTCAAATTTTGGAGTGCTGGCTTGGTGGTCATGAAATTGTTTGAATTCTTTATCATGGATGTATTTTATTTCTACATTTTGAAAAATAATTTTATAAGGCACATTAATCTGGGTTGGAGGTTGTTTTCTTTTAGGGCTTGAAATACTTCTTTCCCAGCACTCTTTGACCTAAGGGCTTATCTTGAGAAGTCATCTATGTTTCTGTTGGTTTTTTTTAATAGGTTATTTGTTTCTTTTTTCTAATGGCTTTTAATATTCCATTCTTGTGTTGAATTTCTGGATCTTGACTATTTTATCCCTTGGAGTAGTTTCTTTTCTGACCATGGCCAATTGGAGTTCTATATGCCTTACTTATCTGATTTCAAGTTCTTTTTCCATGTGTGGGAAGTTTTCTACTACTACTTCTGTGATGTCAAGTTCTTTTTCCATGCTTGGGAAGTTTTATACTATTACCTCTATGAACAGGTTTTTTTTTTAATGTTCTTTGGACTATCTTTTGATCTTTTATTGATTCTGATTAATCTTATGTTATTCTTCTTTGTATCATCTAGCAGCTGTTGAACTGGTTTTTTATGGTCCCTTGCTATTTTAAGAAGTTCATTTGATGACCACTAACCACAAAGCTATTTTCTAGATTTGATGTTCTATGTTCATTTTGGTGGATTCTGCAATACTTTAAATAGACTTTTTAATCTATTGGATATCTGTTTGAATCTCTTTTATGTAATCTAGTTCTTTCCTTTGTTGGGCATTCATGGTTTCCATCACTTTCCTAAGCTTCTCTATTTTTTTGTAAAATCTATATTTACTCTAGATTTACTAAACATGATCTCCATTATGATCATCATTTCTTCAGTTATCTGTGTAATTGTTTCTGATTTTTTTTCTAGAGACCTATTCATCTGGTCTGTTACTTCTTCTGCTAACATTTCAAACAGTTCAGCTGGGTGGCTTTTGATTTCTTCCACCTCAGCGCACCCTGTATTTGCCTTGGGTGAGCTGGAGGTCTGGGGTTACATCTTCCTTCCATGTTTACTCATCTTCTGTTATTAAAATTTGTTTTTTGTGTTAATTATCAAGGAAGGTAGCTTTATTACTAGTGTTGTAGTCAGGGATTGCAAGGAAAAGACAATTTATACAGCACACATAATTTATAGTATTATTTTATAATTATCACCCAAAGAGTCAAACATGAAAAATGCAGGAAATCTGTCCACAAACTAAAGACCCTAAAGAATCCAGCTTAGGGCCTGGACTCCATGGCAACATCCTACATGAGTCCAGCTGAAGACCTAGAGCCCATGTCAATGTTCTCCATGAGTCTGATTGTGGCCCTAAAACCCACAACAATGTCTCATGCAAGTCTGTCTCACTGATCTGTGCCGGGAAGGGCCAAAGATCAGTGGTGGAAGCTAGAAAGTCTGTGACAGTGAGATAAAGGATCTGTGCAAGTAGGTTGAGGATTCTGCACTGGAATCAGGAAGCAACACTGAAAGTAAGAACCAGAGCTCTCTCAAAAAGTACCACAGTCATCCTCAGTGACAATAAAATTCTGAGCTCCTCCAATGATAAGAACAGCACAGTTCATATCAGGAAGCCAACTTGACAAGCTTCTTCTGGAGATTAAACAGAGCACATCTTTCCCCTGGAGTCAGGAAGTAAGGACCAGAGCTCCCCCAAAGTGAACCACAGCCATTCTCAGTGACAAGGTCCCAAGTTCCTCTGTTGGTGAGAACAGCGAAGTTCATATCAGGAAAGAAGCTCAACAAGCTCCTCCAGGAGAACCAGTGGCAATAGGAGAACCAACAACAGCATGGAGAAACAACAACGCTACTTCTTCTTCTCCAGTTCTTCATTTTATGTTGACAATGATCCCCAGGTGGGCATCACACTCACTACTGTGCTGATTCAGTTCAGCTGGTATTACAAGTTGACTGCCAGTTATCAATCCACCACAACTAAAATTGAGACCTCTTTAGGAAATGAGTGCTTTGCCAGAGATGTCTTCTAGGTGTAGCTGGATTTTGAGTCTGTTCCAAGACCCTGCCTCTTTGATTTATTAGGCATGGAAAGTTGTTGCCTGTTTAGCCTATCACTCAGTTCTTTGGAACTGGACTGTGGTATTATTTATGACCCCCAGATAATCTTGGTATTGGCATACAAAGAAGAACAATTGATCACAACTCTGTATCTGTGGCTAAAGTAGTAGAATCAGTAATAACAATAACCTCAAACACAGACTGCAAAATGACAAACTACAATAACTATTAATTGGTTGACTTTAACCGTAGGTACAAGATTTATAGTTATATAACAAAATCTAAAAGAAATTAGAAACTTTTATACAGTAAACATCCCTCAATAGGTGATTTTACCCTCAGAGGAAAATTTTAAAAGGGATAAGAAGGAAAAAATATGGAGAATAAAAAGAAGAAAAAGAAACTAGAAGGAAGACTGAAGGACCCCAGTCCTAGGAAACTGGTAAAGAAGACAGGAGGGAAAGAAAGAAGGAAAAAAAACACAAACAAGAATAAAGCAAAACAAAAAAATGAAAAAGTTCACATCTATGAAAAAACAAAAACCAAAACCAAGCAAAGAAAAATAAATACAAAAATCCTACAAGAAATTAAAGGAAAGAAAGAAAGAAAATTTTTTTTCTCTGTGATTTTAAGCCAGCGCTTATCTTTTGGTGTCTACTATTTTGTGATAGTGTCTAATTCAAGTTGTGTCTCTACTGTCATTAGTAGATAAAGAAAGCAGACAGAACCCAGATCCATATAGCATGATCCCGGCAAGCCTACAGTTGGATAGTGGAGGGTGCTGGATAATTACAGTAAACCTGCAATAGGATTAGGTTGGGGGGCTAACTCCACAGACATTCAGGCTGACCCTAGCTTCTGGTTTGGGGCTGGGGCCTAAGTCATCCAGCCTACAACACTCTGGGTGTCTCTTGCTGGTCTGACTTAAGTTACCTAAGCCAGGATGACTTCTGTGGTTGTTATTTACCCAGCCAGTGTGGGCTTTCAACACTAACAATCCTGAAATGAACCCAACCCATGGTTACTTTGAGTTCGAGGTTCAGTTGTCTTCTCCAGGAGATATGACAGTTGCTTGGACTGGAGTTTGCTCACCAGCTGTTGCAGTGCACAGCATCCACTGCTCCATTTCACTGGTGCATTTCTCCCTGAAGATCTTTGGAGTCACTTGCCCTCACTTTATCTCAGCAGATTTGATCTTACTCTCTCACGCTGTGAGGTGGGAGCTGGGGAGAAAGTGCCATTTGCCCTCTATCTTTTTCTGCATTGTGGTCTGTCTCTTTACTGTCTCTGTGGGTTCCATTTTTTTGCTTCAGATCCTTCCGATGTCCCAGGGATCTACCTCCATTTTTCATTCCTTCCTCAAATTGCTATTTTCCAGTGTCTGGATTCTGAATCTTGCAGAAGTTGATTTTTGCTGTTTACCACTCCACCATCTTCCTGGAAGTCTTTCTTGTTTTTAAAATATCTTTGAGTAATTGGTCTTTGAAAACTTTTTTTTTTTTCAGGATCTTGCTATGTAGTTCAGGCTGGCCTCAAACACAGTAAAATCTTTCTGGCTCAGCCTACTGAGTGCTGGGATTACAGGTATGCCCCACGATGCCTGGCTACATTTCTGTTTTCTAATTCTGATATTCTGTCCTCACATTTTTTGCTTCTGCTTATACTTTCAGTATGACTTTCAATCTCCTGAATTTCTGTTTGAGACATTTTGTTGCTAACGTGGTCATTTATGTTTTGTTGCTTGTTTTGATTTTTAGTTCCACAATATTTTTTTTAATGTCTTCTGTGAATTACCTGATCCTTTTTAAATTTTTATTTTATTTTAAAGAGGATAAAACCAAGGAAAATAAAACAGAACAAAACCAATCAAAACAAACCAGTATAAGTGACACAAAACTTAAAAATAATACAGAATCAACAATTGTTACCCTAATACTTCTTGTTTCTTCAAAATAGCTGCACATATCCTCAGATATAGTAAAAATCAAACAGAACAGAATAGAAACAATAAAAAGAAATCAATGAATGTAGCAAAGTACTTCAAAACAAGACAATAGTGAATCCAAAATGGCTACCATAACACATCTTGCTGCCTTTGAAATAGCTGCTCATGCCATCGGATATAATAAAATCAAACAAAACAAAACACAACCCAACAAAACATTGAAAATGATGCAGGACTTCAACACAAGACAATAGGGAATCAACAATGGCTACCACCCTCAGAAGGAGATCCCTTCTAGCTGTCACATAGCATACTGCTATTCTCTGAACAGATGATCAGACCACTGGCCCTAGACCTACAAGGTCAGCGAAACATTACAAGCATAAAACTGCATTTCACTTCAATAGCTCTCATTGCAGCCTGTGTTTCTCCTGATCAGCCGGTTGCTTGGGGTGGTGGTGGTGGCTCTTCTTGTTTGCCAGCCCATGTGCCAGAAGGGGCTGGGGTTTGGCTATGTCCCCATGGGTGGCAGACCTGTGCATGGCACTGGTTCACAGGGAGGGCTTGCCTCTTGGTGAGGCTTTGTTCTCTCCCCCTGCAGTGTGTAAATGGCACTGACTCAGGGGGGAAAGGCTTGAGTCTGGCAGTCCCCCTGCTGGCAGTGGCCCGTGCATGGCACTGGTTTGCAGGGAAGGAAGGCTTGCTTCTTGGTAAAGCCTTGTTCTCTTCCCCACAATCTGTGAATGGCCTGATCCTTTTGTTTAAGGCCTCCATATCTGATTAGCTTCATCTTCTGTGAGCCTGATGACAACATTATTCATCTTTTTATTTTAATCTCCTATGTTGTTCTTTAGAATAATTCAACTGTGTGGCTTTTGCTTTCCTTACTGCTTGATGCTCCATTGATCAGCTTTGGAGGAGTTGGGAGTTTTGTTAATGTGTCTTCTTATGTTTCAGCTTTTTTGTTTGTTTGATTGATTTTGTGTCTAGTTTTGTGTTTGCCTATAGTGGAAAGACTGTTTCTAGTATGAAGATCTCTTTGGTAAGTCTGATTTTCAGTTATGTACTTCATTTTGGAACTACTACAGTGCTTTCCCTCTGCCCCAAGATCTAATCAATTCTGGTAATATGGAACAGTGTGTGTGTATATGTAAAGGGATATGGTTTATTTGGTCCAGCAACCTATTCTCTGGGAATAAACTCTAGTATTGTTAATGTCACAAAGGTAATCTAGTTATTGATGTGTAGAAAAAAACATATTAATAGCAATAGCTATGCAACCCTGGCAATATCAGTAAGTCAGCCATAGTAATATTGTCCAAGACAAGGTAGATATTGTTATAATTTAAGAACCAATAATGTAACATCCTTAATCTCAGAAAAGAAATCTACAATTATAGTATAAAGCCTAAGACAAACTGTGGGGAGCCACTTGAGGAAGGCTTCAAAACTTGGGGAGTCTGCAAACATCAAAGGATGTGAACTTGCTGTTTGGTGCTGGTGCACAGTGAGGTACACTTATGTACCATGGCTTAGCACGGACAACTCTGCATGTGCTACAGTTATCACAGTACACAAGAATGTAAACTTGATAAGAACTAATATATACGTGCCACACAATAAAGACACAGCTCTCAGAAGCTTCCTGTTGTTGCTGATGTCTGCTTCTGCATGCTTTCTTTGGGGACTTCACAGACCTTGATCCTTCAGCCCCCCTCAGCCCCCTTGATCTAGATAAGTGGCATAGTCGGCAGGACAAATGGGGCCAACAGGAAAAAGTGTCCTCTCTTTGGTGTCTGTGGTAACAGCACCAGTACAGGACAGCTCCAGGGAAATTGCCAACATGCTTCTCTTGTTCTCACCTTGGTTACACATAGTTACCTTCAGAGAGACTTTGAAGGCCAACCCTGATGAGAAGGGCTTGAGGGCTGAGCCTGGGGAGAAATCTAAAAGGCTCAAGAAACAAAGCACAAAAAGTTCTCAGGCATGGCCAACTCCAAGAAAAGCCCCATGCCCAAGCCCTGGGTAGTGACAGCCCTGCTCCACCCAGGTGGCAACATTGGGAAGAATCCCAGTGGAGACCTGCATTCACTGCTGATAAGGACAATGGGATCAACAGAATGTGGGCAGGGGCATGTATGAGCACAGGTGTTTGGGAGCACAGAAGTTATGGGCACCTGGGCAAGCCCCCTGCTACCTCCTGCTAGTGCCAGGCCAACTCCCCACAAAACCAACAATCCCTCCCCCATTGGCCCAGCTGTGGAGACGAGGACAGCAACAGAAGTGTGTCCTGCTCGCTTTGCCAAAAAGCTATGTTGTAAGACACGTTAAGTACTGCCTCCTCTTGGAGTGTAAGTTTCCATTTCTAGGAAAGTCCCCAGGTACTGCTACATGCCTGCTATTTCCCAGAAGGTGGCAGTAGAGGATCACCTAGCTCAGGGAGGTGGGCCAGGAGTACTGAGAAGCCTGCCCACCTCTACCCCTCCCTCAAGGAATTACAGGAACTAGTAAAACGAAAGTCAACCAGTGCCAGATTTGGACAGACATGCTGGCTGCTGGTTGCTGGCTTAGCCACAGATAAGATTAAAGGTCATCTCTGCTAAGGAAATGGACTTGCCTGT